>VKKT01004044.1:91443-103466 GCA_008038995.1 Haliotis laevigata | reverse complement strand
TAATGAAAAAGGATTAACAGAGTTGTCTCTCTTGAATGAACCAAGCACTTGATAGCTGGTCAAGGTTGTTTATACTAGAAATCCAATGAAACATATTCCTAAAATTCTCAATAATGGCTGGTCATGCTATATATAACCGGACAGGAAAACATGGAAGTCTTCAATGGATGGGTCAGAGTGAACAATGTATGAGACGTTCAGCTCTGACTTTTCTTACTAAACCTCTTTCCATGGCGTTACTTAAACAGCGTTAACAGCGAGTACCCATTCTCATGGTGACAAGTTTAGAACAAAGATATTATTCTCTCTTATAACTTATCCATAACGTTATAAAAATGCATTTGAGCAACACACGTGTAACTGACCAAGGGGATGTCAGTACTCCACGGATCGCTATACAGTTTGCTATTGTGACCATCAATTGCTCACTCTGCCACAGTGTGGAACATGACAAATCTACAAAGTCATTGATTTCGTATACTTTTCCCTCAACACCTCAACATGTCACAAGTTGCTTTGACGACATTGCTTGTTTGTACAAGTCGATTTTAAGACTGTTGCTAACGCTGGTAACACAGTATACCCACAGGTAATATTTAAAATATGAACACAGGTACATGTAACACGGTATACCCACAGGTAATATTTAAAATAGGAACAGAGGTGTAGGTAACACAGTATAAACACAGGTAATATTCAAAATATGAACACAGATACAGGTAAAACAGTATATACACAGGTAATATTCTAAATCTCTCTCTCTCTCTCTCTCTCTCTCTAATTGCTTATCTGTTTCTTTCTTCTTCTTGTTCTTCGGCTTCTTCTTCTTGTTCTTCTCCCACTAACAAAAAATAACAAAGGAAATTACGCAGGAAAGCATAACTTCAGGTATATGTCTGTAATCAAMCATCAAACCCCTTGGAAATACTTTGGAAAACTAGATAGTTTCAAAGCTCTTCAAGCAACTTTCGGCGTTCGATCAGAGTTAAATCTTTCAAGAACTAATCAAACTTTTTTAAAACGTTTGTAAATATGTGCAAAACATTTCCAAACGTAGCGGAAACGAAGTTCGATTTAATCACTCATGTTAACGTGTACCACATGTTCATCTCAGAAAATCGACAAGTCATAAATGACGCCCTTTGCTATTCTAGTAATACCTGGAAGCAATATTCCAAATCGTCGGAAAAACTAGTTTTCACTTTATAACGTATTAGCGCACACGAAGCTGCCTAAGGCATAATTCATAGCTATATTTCGTGCTTCTGTTTGAATTGAGAAGGACTAAATTTGTGTCTTTCATCGGCACCTCACACCAGCTTTAGGATGAAAGAATGTTGATGCATCTATATTCACGATACACATACATGTCCCTCGATTTATTTTTATCCAAGATGTGGTGCCGTGCACTCGAATTGACCTTTTACACAGACATATTGATAAATAACAGTTGACTGAATCAATCAATATTCAAAGATGTTATAACAGGGTTAATAGTCACTCACCTATATTATCATAGCACTAAGTAACGGTTAATTATGTTAAACATAGATATGTCACTTCCAGCATACCACAGTGTCCACGTTTGTCATAGGTTGGAACTCTGAGAGGGCATCAATTACACATAAGGTAAGGCTTGTAATGATATCAGATGTAACGTTCGTCGCACTGGCATAGATTCAGCTATAAGTCACGTGTGAACAAGTTTTAATAGCAGTTTCATATTTATAAGAATATGGGTTTTAGAATCAGTGGTGAGTGAGTGAGTTTAGTTTTACGCCGCACTCAGCAATATTCCAGCAGCATCGATCTGTGCAATTGGGAACCGATGACATGTGTCAACCACGTCATCGAACCTGACCACCCGATCATGTTAGTCGCCTCTTATACGGCAAGCATGGGTTACCGAAGATCGATATTCTAACCCGGATCTTCACAGGTAAGATTCAGTGGTGAAGACGCTGATTTGGTCGACAAACGGGAAAAAGTAACTAACTTTATAACATTCCTCAGTTGGAATACTGAAGTATCAGTTTCAGAGGGTCGGGAGGGGCTGTGGGGTAGCCTCGTAGTTAAAGCGTTCGCTCGTCAAGCCGAAGACCCGAGTTCGATTCCCCACATGGGTACAATATGTGAAACCCATTTCTGGTGTCCCCCGCCGTGATATTGCTGGAACATTGCTGAGTGCGTTTTAAAACGTAACTCACTCACTCACTCAAAGGGTCGGGTGTGTTCAGCGATTGAACACGTTTCAGGTGATCTGAAACATTCAAAACTTTCTGAGTGAAAGGTTTTTAAACGATGGAGGTATCAATATTAGAATAATAGTGATCACGCTACTTCATCTAGAGGCGTGATGTACTTCATCATCAACCCTCAGTTCAGATCTCGATCCTTGTACAAACAGCCCGTGTCTGGTACAGCCATGTTTTTGAGGTGTGTGGTCGATATATGAACTGCCCTGAGTGTTGCAATACACTGGTACCACCACTCACGATCTGTTTCCGAGAAGACAAATATTGTCTTGGTGAGGTCGATGGAAATGTCAAATCTCGTCCACGTTGTTTGACGTCAATACCTTATCTACTTATGGCTTAATATGGATTCGTCAAGTGTTGTTTTCAAACAGTATAACACAGTTTCAACGGGTAGAATGTGATGATTCGTTCTGAAGAAATGAACACGTCTTTAGATAGATGCATATTAAAAAAGGACAAGAATGACGTTTTGTTGACGATGTTTCAAGATGTGTTTTTCGGCATCTATACGTATCTTTGATCTTGTGATTTTGGAATACTTCAAAATGATAAGGTATGGCAATTGTCCATTACATCTGCATGTATTGATGTCTGGATGTATTGATGTGAACAAGGATTATGCCTCGTTCTTTTTGCTACTTGTCTGTTTGGAAAATAACAAATAAAAGCGACAATAAATTCTTTCTTGAAACTCAGCTGTGTATCACGAGCATATGTTTTTGAGTCAATAAAAAAAACTATGTGATGATATCAGATGTTTGCGAAAAAGTCAGCGTATCCTGACCCACCCGTCACAAATACATGCAAACACACGTCAAATGTGTACCAGAATAAACACTGATTTATATGGTTAAAGTCAGAAAGGAAATAAAATAACATCGGACATCAGGCATTGATGCGTTAAATTTGGAAATGCGTCCACGCTAATACTCATTGAATGCTCTAGTAAGTCATTTAACTGCCAAACCTAATCGAAAGAATTCCCAGAATGAGTCTCATAAAGCAGTTTGAAATAGTTCGAAATGGACTGTGCTTGATTACACCACGAAGGTTGTAAACTGTAGACTTCGTGGTCTAAGATATTGATCGACATAAAGGGAAGGTCTAATAGTTATGTATAGATCGTATAATGAAACACATGAGTCCGTCCTGTTGAGGTTGGTAAGTCAGAAACACGAATAGACCCTTTGATTTTTATTGAAGGATATACGATCAATGATGTACCTCAAATTGCAGTTCAACGTTTTTCGCCCAAGTTCTCTTTATCGATTTTAATTTGTTGTGTCAAAAGACAGATCAGCAAGGAGCTGAGCACAATTTGTGCCCATGTCCCCAATGGCTAATTGTCCTAGGCCAATATTTACATAGGTGCAGTTGGATTCGTGGAGCTCACAATGGGCTGTTTTATCACATGTAGTTGGACTTGTCGTCACTTTGAACAGTATTCAAATAATATATAGCTTGTCAGCTAAATGTCGAAGAAAAGGACGAAAGGATGGGGGTCTTTTCTATAGTTAAATGGGTGAATCAATTTTGTCCAGGTGAATATTCCTTTACGCAGAAATGACAGGTAACCTGTGCGTGGAGCACAGAAGAGGAATAGGGCTTCAGAGAAGAAGGAGAAAATAGGTAAACTTCCAAATTTAACATCTTGATTCAACCAGGTACAACGTCGGTCACTAGTACTGCGCCTTCAAATATAACATCCACACCTACAGCTACATCCATTTGTCCAGTTTCTGGAGACGTACAGATAGTATCATTACCTGTTCCTGTTGCTGGCGACATTCCTCAGCTGCTGGGGACATTGCTACAACATGACTCGATGACTGGAAAACACAGCAATCAATCAAATAGTACGAAATGAAAACCTGGAGTTGGAATCCAGATCAGTCTTACTAGATATGACTCATCGGAGAAGAGATAATTCTCCGTAGAAGTGAACATTTCAAGGCGGAAACATGCCTTCCTGTTCTGGACTTTGTAATCTATTAAGTAACAAAACATGCAGAAGCTTATTCGTTGATTGGAAATATGGTTTCTTTCATCGGTCAATTAAACACAATTGGTTCTGATGAACTAAACAAAAGGTGTGAACATCTGGTTAATTTGTGTCCTGAAGACATTGATTGTGATGACCTTGTATATGAATATGAGCATCTTATCATCAAACACCACACGTTATTTCAGGACAATTGTGAAACTGCATTGTAAAGTAAAATAGTTTCGGTCAACTGGCAATCTGTGACAAGTCAGTGACCAACTGAGCAAGAGAACGTTCAGTTTCAAGACGGAAACTTCAAAAATGAGTTTCGCAATACAGTTGAACAGCAACGTGTAATCTGGCTTGCAGTCATGAGTATGGCAAATGATTCTGAAGACTGTCGACTTCAAATCAATTATAAATCAATCCTGTGCATGATTTCGACATGCTTGGTTTGAACATTTACTGGTAATTAATCTTGACAACATAAAGCAATTCCATGCAGTGTCATCTCAGTTTGACTAATTTGCCAATTAAGTATTACTTATATGTTGGAACGTCAGTATTTTGCAAGGACCTTGTTATATTGTTCTCATCAATCATTAATGTTCAGCATGTGTGTTTTTATGTTTAAACAAAATGTCATTGATTTTGTTGGAAGCACCAATACATATTTGCTTTAGTTTATTGACCATTACATGTATAATTCTGAGAATGTTTTGAGGTAAGGGCTCCAGTGCTGTTACTACTACTCCAGCAAACTTCAGAAATTTAATTACTTCACAGGAAGAAAACCCAATTAAACATGGCGGAAAATGAACGTAGAGACGAACTTGGTATTATGTTTATGAACCCCACAGACTCA
This sequence comes from Haliotis laevigata, assembly GCA_008038995.1. NCBI lineage: Eukaryota > Metazoa > Mollusca > Gastropoda > Lepetellida > Haliotidae > Haliotis > Haliotis laevigata. Next base: position 98,359 of record VKKT01004044.1, on the reverse strand, counting down.
CAACTAAACGACCAGAATCCTGGAATTCTGCACGGTGTACATAAAGCGCCTGAGGCATCTCAAGCTATGATTCTCACAACATAATGAGCTAGACACGCTGTGATATGGAGTCCAGTATTTTCAGGCACAGTTTATTCGCAAAGATAACAGTGAGTGAATTAGTTTAGTTTTACGCCGCACGCAGCAATATTCCAGCAACATGGCGGCGGTCTACAAATAATTGAGTCAGGACCAGACAATCCAGTAATCAACAGCATGAACATTAATCTACGCAACTGGGATTCTATGACATGTGTCAACCCCTTCAGCGAGCCTGACCACCCGATCCTGTTAGCCGCCTCTTACGACAAGCATGGGTTACTGAAGACCAATCCTAACCCAGATCTTCACGGGTCTCATATGAAATAAGCATGGCAGTTTGTGGCATAGCATGGCTTCACGAATCACTATGGAATAGAGAAAATGCCTGGTGTTTGCCAAAATCTGGGCAAAAGTCCTACGCGAAGTGGACAGGATGAGTGTGCATGCAACAGTTGGGAACTGACATTGTCCAGAATACATTACATTCCCATCAATATCAGCTGATCAATGATACCATCATCAGCTAGACTTGTTCAATTTTGATGCCGTTGATCAACCATTCTACCAGGAACTCGATTCTGATTGAGGTTATCAATTCTCAGATCTCATAAGACTCCTCCCACCCCTGTTCCACGCCCGATTGAAGCATCATATTAACACATGATACAATAATACAATAGGTTTTACAAATCTCCCCATTCAAAGGGCAGTATATTGGTGTAGAAAACACAAAGGGAATCTACAAGGAGAATGTATTTTAAGTTATGGCTATGACAAACGTACAATTTGGTATTTTCTGTACACGACGATGATCTCTAACTGTAAGGTCAGAAACATCATGTTGTCCTATTCCAAAATAAATCTGGAGTGCCTAAATCTACGGGTATGTTAATCTGACTGTTAATCGAGTAATTTCTAAATCCATAGCAGAAATCTAGATAGAACAACTACATCAGAACGTGATTACTTCTTACGGTTTTTAATATGGCTTTTACTGAGCGTGTGTTAAAATCCATAATCCACTCTGATGTAAAAATCGTTTTCAAACTTTTCCGTTATTCTATACAGGCATGAAGATACTAATCGTCTCTGAACGCAACTATTCCAACAAAATAATATTAGTTTCTACAAAATTGGCAAACTATGGAAACCTATAAGGGCCACAGTCTGAAGGTATTTCATCTACGTAGATGGTGTTTTACGTCTAGGTAGATGCTACTTATATTTGCGTATATGATATTATAATCGACTTAGGGGAAGGAAGCATTAGTAATCAAGTATAGTTCCGTGTCTGTATTATGAAACCTGTGGTTGTTCGGTGAATACCCGGGGTTCAACTGGGCTACCCATAATAATCGTTGTCCGCTGACCTGGCCAATGCTCATGATGTCCATCATTGGATTGGTCCAACCCAGATCGTCGCCGCTACGCTCGATAAATGCCGAGAAGGCATTGGACAACAAGCGGTAGCCTCTACCTGGTTTCTTTTACATTCAACCTACATGTCTTTACTGTAGTATCAGCGAGGGAGATGCAAAGTATCATCTACGTAGATGTAAGCATCTTCCACGTAGACGAACGTACCATCAAAGTAAATGATGAAATTCTAAGTTTTTAGACTGTGGTACTAAAACGCTTCCATAGCAAATAGAAACATGAACTAAAACCTAAAATATTTTTCCATGCCTCGCGGGAGTGCTCAAAATGCCCTATTCAAACGCTTTAAAGATTCTTTGTTTATTGTCAACAATTTGTTTATCAGAATGACATAGGGATAAGATCTGCAGTGTGTTTTTTTAAAGTATTTTTGCAATAGATTTCAGTTACGTAAATATATGCATAGGACTATGTACATGCGCGAGAGCTGTCAGATGACACAAGATGAACAGGATTATCATGTTAAAACGACTGGACGTTATCGTGCCTTTGTCTCTGAAACAAGTAGTTTGAAGTTCTTTCTCTGCAAGTTAGGGAACTCGATTTACTGCTTGGACATGGCTTCTGTGAGAATGGTTTTTGATCTTGTGTTAATCAGCACCCTTCCTCCCAATCACGTGAAGGTGGTCAAGGTGGACTCTTCACTGGACTGCTCTCACCAGTGTATGGCCATTCCTTCGTGTAAGGCAATGGTATTTAACACCGTCCGTCAAGCGTGTTACATTTACTCAATGTCTTTACAGGCGATTCCATCCGACACTGTCAACACGGAGTTGTTGATGTACAATTCTGAGAGAAAACCAGAATGCAGTGGTACCAATGGAAAAATGCCAGTGATTGGTAAGTATATAACTCAAAAGATTTGGGGTTTTTTTGGTTTTTGTTTGGTTTTTGTTGTTGTTGTTGTGGGTTTTTTTGTGTTTTTGTTTCTTTGTTGTTGTTTTTTGTTGTTTTTAGGGGGCGTTACGTCGCACTCGGGAATATTCCAACTATATTGCGCCGCTCTGTAAAAGGTGGCGTCTATACCAGACGTTCCAATGATTAACGTCGTAAGCATCGATCTGCGTACCTGGACACAATAACACATCTACCAAGTCAGCGAGTCTCACCACCAGGATCCCGCTGGTCGTAATAATAACTAGTCGCGATACAGGACACTGACAATCATACTGGTTATTGTATGTTTTATATTACTCTCTAAGTATGATTTATAAAATATTGCCGACCGAAACAGTTTGCGTTGGTGTGCTCACAATATCTATTCACAGAAGCGAGAAATTAATGCTACATAAACATACGAAATGGACGCTTCCAACTAAAGTACACGGCAAAAGAAAGTCATCACCGAGTTCACTTGACCAAATATATAGAAACAAAGACGTATGTGAAATATTTTATAATTATTTTACAAACAGAATACAAATACTTTAACTGAAAATTCATTGTAATCCTGGTCTTGCATTTGCCGCAATTCATTCAGTCAAGGGGTCAAATTTAAATTTAAAAAGTGCATTAAGACTCACATAATGAGACAGGAGTCGAAATAGCGAGTGTAACCACCCTGGGCATCTATACACGCTAACACACGTCTCCTCATTGACGTCGGCAGAGGACGTCAGCAGGAATTTTGTTCCAGTCCAAGCCCAAGAAAGTCTGTTCAAGTTCCTGTCGGTTCCCTGGAGGTGATACACGCTGTCTCAGCTGACGATCAAGATGATCCCAGAGATGTTGTGTTTGTGTAACTCCTATTCAATGGGGTTCATGTCTGGCTAAGGCAGCACGTTGACGTTAACGTTGTGCAGGTATTCTCGAACAATTCTGACGGTGTGAGGCCTTGCGTTGTCGTACTGCAAAAAGACTCCTCTTGGCTGTTGTCGAATAAGAGGCACAACAAAAGGTATCAACACTTCATCCCTATATCGCTGGTCATTCAGATTTCCAGATTTCCTCGGATCATAACCGGTCTTGTTGTTCTCTGACCACAAATGTCGACCCATACCATGATGCCTCCTCCATCGAAAGAGTGAACTTGTTGAACGCAACGAGGAGAGTTCTATGGATATACAACTTCTTTAACATAATATGAGCGACGTTTCGGTGTAGCTACTAACACCCTTGTCAAGCAAATGATGTACAATACTAGAGGCAAGGTATATATATACATAGTAAAGTTGAACAGTCAGTGATTGATGTTTGCACAATTAATAAGGTTGATGTACAAGGTTGGAAGATGTTTACACAAGAAGGCAATTGTTACACAAACACAACAAGCTATGGGGGGGTTATTGGGAGGAAGCTAGTGATATGACAGAATAATGGGATTAAGACTGCTTGGTGATGAGTTGGTTGTAGGCAGTGGGGATGTTATATCCTCGGTATCTGTTCATGGCCGGTTGGAGTCTCCGTTGTATATCCATAGAACCCTCCTCGTTGTTCATCACACCAACTCCTAAATGCCACTCAAACAAGTTCTTGAAAGTAGTTTTGCGCCAGTTTGGCGCCATCGTTTCTGAACATACTGACTCGACTTTAGTAAAGAGCACTCTCTCTCTCTCTCTCTCTCTCTCTCTCTGACGTACATTTCGTACCCATTGCAGTCTGCGTTGACGGTGTAGACGGGTCAAGGCCATTCGACGAGTATGGCTCGTATACCAGCCACACTAAGTCATCTAAGGACTTTTCGTCTGCCCTAGTGCTGTCGCCGCCGCTGACGACGTCGTCACGAATCGGTCGTCGGCCGGTGTCGTCACCCTTGGTATTGGCTGGTAGCTGTTTATCAATTTGTTGATGGTGGCCTAGCTGCAGTTGAACGTTGCTACCAGCTGACGTTGTGAAGCTCACATATTGGCCATACCGATCGCCCTGTCTCGTTGAGCTTGCGTACGTCTTGGCGTATTCGTGGTGTTTATGCACGTGCAGTTTGACCAATGTCCCACAATTACGTTATTCACGTTTTGAAAAATGCAAGATTCGTACAGCTGCGTTGTTATCGGGGACCATGTTGCGTTTTGGCGACTGTTTTCTGCTTAGATCCAAACCTGTACCCGCGTTGTTGTTTTTGATACAATTACTTTAAAAGTGATAACTGTATTTTGCCCGGTAATTTACATGTAGTTTATAATTGTATGAATCACTATGAAATAGTGACTAAGTGTTCGCGAAAAGGTAAGTGTGTCCTGAGAGACCAGTGGCTTATGTCAAGTACGACACAAATTCATTTGCTCTGAAACTCTACCGATAACTTTTTGAAATAACTTGATTTTAGTCCAGAAGCAAATAGATTACACTTCAACATTTGGATTGAATGTGGAAATTAGATGGACTATTTTCGTGTTGTGTATGTTATACTAAAAAACTTAAACCCTTGACCAACTAATCTACAATGCCATGTATAGTCAAGCAGCCTTGTATCGAAGTTAATGGGACCAAAGTAAATTATTCGAGATCAGATACAACCATTGTTCGACATATCAAAGTTCGACATAACCGTGTTTGATTGTATATTAAGCACACTCACATATCATGTGTCGTAAAGCCCTTTCATCTTCCTTGTCTTGGTCTAGAGCTGAAGTGTCCTGTCTGTCCGACTGGGAGTGATGGATATGAATACAACTCCGAGATAAACGTCTGTTACAAGCTCCACACCGTGTACGCACACCAACAGGTTGCCAAGGATGCTTGCACAAGGGATGTTCCTTCCGGCCTTCTGAAGATTGACACAAAAGACAAGAGAGACTTCTTTATGTCCATCATGCCTGGTAACAAATATGGTGCGCCTCATATCACAATATTCGTGTGCTTGGAGACCCATTTAATCAATTATAGCCCGCTTATGGCCGAATGTGGCCAGCAACTTGTATACGACGAGACAAAACAAAACAATTGTCATGTTTACGTGAAACCAAAACAGACATAACGTCCCTATCCCATCTTCAGTGTGAATATAATTCAAAATTCAGAGCTATGGAATATTATTGAAAATCAGCTGAAATTTTACAGGGCATAGACTGCAAAAAGGTGGTTAAAATGTGAGAATACATCGCTGAAATTCAGTAATGACACCAGGTGTTCGCAAAAAAGGGGTAGATTGCACACAAAATTTAACATAGGAAGTTCCTTTAGAGTAAGATAGCGTCAGAAATGTATAAAGTTAATATTATTGATTGCATTCAGCATCATGTTGACAAGGAATGTGTCATATTTAGTAACTTCCCTTAATGCCTTGTATAACGTATTCGTGAGCGCCGGTTGCTGTAGTAATAGTCTGGTACTGACGTTTTAGAAGAGCAAGGTATATGAAGGAGAAAACGTGTTTGAAACGCAAAGCTTAGATAAGTTTGAAGGTTATGCCTGAATACCGCCTACACATGCCAAGATGGCTGCACGTTAGGGTGTCTGTTGATGACATGTTATAAACATCCTGTGTATAAGCACTTTCAAAAATAACATTTACACATTCATATGGTTTGTTAATTACCAACTAAAAATGATACGGAGGTTTGATCACGCGTAATGAAATAGCTGAAATACTCCGCTCGACACGCTGAAGACCCGGGTTCGATTCCCAACATTGGTACAATATCTGAAGCTCATTTCTGGTGTCCCCCGCCGTGATATTGCTGGAATATTGCCAAAAGCGGCGTCAAACCATACTCACTCACTATAATGGATTGACTACAATGGAAAATCACCACTACAATTTAACCCACACCAAACAAATTCTGAGTTTAATCGAGTAAATGATCCGACAAGGGTGTTCATGTGTCCTCTGATATTCCTCTTCCGTGTGTTTCAGCATACATAAGTGGACGTTACGTAGATGGACGATGGGTATATGACGCAGACGGAATTGCGGTAGATATACCATATATCGGCTGGAAGGAAGGTCAGCCTAACGGCCTCAATAGATTTCAATATTGTTTGTGTTTGAACTTTGAGGGAGAACATGATGCAACGTGTAACGAAAACTTTTATCGTATCTGCGAAATTCGAATGAATCAACCTAACTGCTTGTATAGACGTTAGGGAAAGTGTGACTTGCGTACAGAGTCGGTCAGGAAAATGTTCCCGTATGATATCATGAATACCCTTGTCAAGCTGACTTCTTTATTTTAACAATAACACACCTATCCTGTGCCACACCCATACCCTACTGTGGGCAAAGCGCAACGTGAAGCGTGACTTGTCTCTGAAGACAATCCTGTTCCATTGTCTCTTGTTGAATCTTGGATGCCTATGGACCAATCGCAAACGCTGAGCACGATGAAATTGCGTCAAGATAGGTCCTGTATATGATACTCTATTCGATACCCGATGGTCGGGAAATCCTTTGCGAAGATGACGTAACCTGGTTTGTTCAAGCGATCTGCAACGGCGCCCGTCTGATGGCCGCGGATCG
>VKKT01004043.1:9585-20049 GCA_008038995.1 Haliotis laevigata | reverse complement strand
TGATATTGCTGGAATATTGCTAAAAGCGGCGTAAAACTAAACTCAGTCAGTCAGTCTGTCATCGTATCGTATGGTGACAAAGACTGGATTGTCTGGTCCAGACTCGATTTGTTTGCAAACAACCTCGTACAGGGGAAACAAATATCTGATCATGATAGAGTCACAGCTGTACAATCGACTCTGCTTTTAGCACAGATTTCTTATGGATGTGGAAAGGGTTTTGTCGCTTCTATTAATAGTAAGTACTCTCTTAACAGCTTCAACTTTCAGTCATCAGTGATTAAGAATGTGAGTCTGTATGTGGATGAAGTCAGCATACCAGGAAGACCACTGGAAGCTGATGCTATAAATGCTTATGTCAGCATATTTGATGGTACAGATCGTGGAGAAACAGTGTGATAAACAACATTTCGAGAAGTGATTGTTTGCTTGGAGTGAGTGAGTGAGTGAATATGGTTTTACGCCTCTTTTAGTAATATTCCAGCAACATCACGGCGGGGGACACCAGAAATGGGCTTCACACAGTGTACCCATGTGAGGAATCGAACCCGTACCTTCGGTGTGACGAGCAACGCTTTATATTACCACAAGACTACCCCACCGCCCCTTCTTTGCTCGCAAATGCGTTGTTTGTGTTCGCCTTGGAACCTAGTTTTGCACAAGCAGGGTGCCTGAATCTAGTAAAATAGCAAATGTCAGACTGGAGATAGAGTTCAAGTCTGCTCTGAGCAAAAGGTTAAGTTGTGTTGTACTCAGCGAAAGATCTAGCACACTGGAAATAGACCAGGCTCGAAACGTTTGTGAAGTGAGAACATGAGCTCGCAACAACTCTCTAGCGCCATACAGTGGTTAAAGCGTTCGCTCGTCACGCCGAAGACCCGGGTTCGATTCCCCATTTCTGGTGTCACCCGCCGTGATATTGCTGAAATATTGCTAAAAGCGGCATAAAGCCCAACTCACTCACTCAGTGTGTACACCTTTGGCGTGTATGCAAGAGATACACTTGTCAGGGTTGGACGCATGTCACTGTATCCCAATTGTGTAGATCGATACTCATGTCGTTGATCACTGGATTGTCTGGTCCAAACTCGATTATTTACAGACAACCGCCTTATAGCTAGAATTAATGCTTGGGTTGAGGCAATATAGACTTGCGCGATCATTGAAGATTTCAGTTGAACTGGTATTAATATGTAATGTAGGATCTGGGAGGCAAGACTGTTCTTTCGGACACTAGGAGACGGATGGTGACGGAGGAACCTCTGACACATTGATAAACACCCCCAGTCGTTTATAGTCAGTCCTTATTATGTACATTCCATTTACCGTTGCAGTTTCTAGAAGAAGTGGAAGGTGTTTCCTTCTCTGTTTTTATGCGAGAGTGTAAAATGACTTAATGGATTATACTATCAAACGTTTACGCAACCAGTAAAAGTATAATCCGAAACGTTGTTTTCCTCAAAATAAAGAAGTTGACATATTCATGTCTATCACTTCTAAATGTCATTCAAAGACCTCAGTAAAAGTTTCGTACTTTACATGGCCACATAAGATTTTACTGCCACTTCAATGTTTCGACCCATAGAGTTATCTCCCTTTAAGCACTCTCGTTTACTGGTGGCTGACAAATCATCAAATGATGCAGAGAAGATTTGTATTTTTTTGGTAAATTCCTCATCGATGACAACAAAAGCGCCATTTGGGAGTTCCTGAATGCTGTAAGCCATAACGTTCAATCATGATGTATCTAAACAAGGAATTTTTTCTCAATATAGCGTACAAGTCCTGCCGATCTGGCTGTCAAATATATCAACAGTGATGGAATGTTTGGGTGCGACCTGTCAGAATTCCATCATGTTTATAACTGTTGATTAAACCCATATGTTTCTGAAAAAGTATAGTACGTGATCCTTTTATTCTTCTCCATTCGTAAATGTATTCCAGGGCTCGAATCAATGAACTTCAATGAGAAATACTGAAGGCAGTCCTCACCTGCTGTTGGCGAGGTGATCAGTTCTTGAATCGTGTCATCAACGACATGATAGATATATTTGATCTATTAGTTTCTGCGGAGCATGAATGAGCATCTTTAAAACAACAGCTGTCAAAATGAAAGATGTTTTATAGTGATCGTGCGTTTCAGGGTTTTTGTCTTCATCACACAGATCTCTGGATCATTGAATGATAATGTGCAGTGAGTGAAGGTTTCATGTCACTGAGCAAGGATGGAAAATAGCACAATCCCACGACACCAGGTTGAATGTAGTAGTTTCTTGAGAACCAGTAAAATATCCTGACAATTTAACTTGCCCTTCTATGTCACTTCATATGAGGCTAGCAGACATTCCATGTTGTTTTCTAATCAGCTCATCACACAATTCCACATGCTTGTCCAGATTTACTATCCAGGCGCTGCTTCTGTCTCATGAGCTGGGTACTGAACCTGGCAAAAGCAAAAAGTATTTAGATACATGTGTAAAGTTATCTTGCATACACTGAAGTTCACTGAAACTTATCTTTATTCAAACCTATGTAAACAAAAAGAGTGCAGAGTCAGGAAGGAATGTGAAAAGCAGTGAGTGTAGCCAAGGAGTTTGTTGCTATGGTCCCTAAACAATATTTTTCGTGACTAACCATGGGTGTGTGTAGATCTGTGAGTACTTGGGTGCTACTCTGTACCTCTCGACACGAGTACCGAAATGAAAGCCAGTTTCCAACACCTTGGGCATTCTGTGTTAAAATGTTTCTGTACTGATCAAGGTAGAAGAATGCAATAAACTCAGTTTTGTCAAAATCGAAACGTTTAAGCAAATGTTTAGATTTCTATGTACTTGAGAAACATCTGTTTGAATACATCCAAAACATTGGAACACATACAAGTTAAACATGTTGAATATAGCCCATAAAATGAATTGGAATGTATTATAAACCAGTTGGATTGAATTCATAGACTACAAGCATGCTCATTAAAACCAGAGTATGGAAATATCTCTTTTAGTAGTAAAATCATAATACGGAAGTCAAAGTTGTTGGACAAACAAGCATGTTTTACATAAGTGCAAAAAATCAACTTTTAGTGTTGTATATCTTTTGTTTCAGACAAAGTCAGAGACTTTCAGAACATCCAGCAGAATTTTATCTCATGAAATGATTATTTCACACAATGTCTGACCCAGCATCTGGAGATCACAGCTCGCCCCTGCCTGTACCTAAGGGTAGCTACTCATTTAATTTTGAGGACTTTGATGAAAGTTCAAATCCTTTTCAATCCAAAACCAATCTTGGACAGTCTCCTCCTGTCGATGACCCATTTAAGCCTCGTAAAAAGATCCCAAACACGCCACCCCAATTGGATGGATTTGGTGGTTATGATGAGGAAATTAATCCCTTTAAGCCCAAGTCTAAGATCGCTCATTCACCTCCACGATCTCCTGCATTTGAGAACAATAATGATGTGAAGATATCAGATGACATGCTACTGAACGTGGAGAAAGCTAGCCTTGATGCTAATGTGTCCAATGGTTCCCTGGAGGATGAGTGGTGTGATGCTGAAGAAGGCAGTGTGGAACAGGAAGATAGCTCCGAGATGTTGGATGTGATTCCAAAAAGTGTGTCCATTGATCCCCTCAGCACTTCGGGAGAGTTTGTGAGTGCCTGTGATGACCCACTGAATCTGCTAGCTCACACCGAGGAAGGGCTTGGAAGCCCTGGCCAGGAAGATTTACCTGCTGGGGGTGAATCAGTTTGTGCTCCAAACACGTCAGGTCAAGTTGTTCCTGAACTGGAACAAGAGGCTGTTGAAGGAGCTGCCGATGTAGGCTCAGATCCACCTGCTGGAGATGTGATGTTGCCACATGAGGAAGTGGTTGATGCAAGAGAAGTACCAGAAGATTCAGTCAATCCCGAAGAACCACCGCAGCCAAGAGCCAGGGTTGAGCAATCTGATACAGATGCCCAATCTCAGTCTCTTGCAAATCCTGTAGAATCTGTTCCTGCATCCTGTTCTCAGACACCTGTCAGCTCTGATGACCTGGAAGCTGGTCCCCCATCTCAGATGCAGTCGTTTCCTGGAGATACAGAAGATGCAGTGTCAGATCAGGCACCTGTTGAGCAAAGTTCAGAAATATCTGTGGTGAATGACCTTGAACAGGAGGAAGAGGCGGGACTTGCAGACAGTGAAGGAGTTGAAGAAAAGACAGAGAAGAAGAAAAAAGTGAAGAAGAAGGAGAAGGCAAAGAAAGTGGATGAAGTAAAGGCTGAGGCTAAGGGGCAGCAGGATGTATGTGCAGAGAAGGAGAGAAGCCAAGCAGAAGTGAAGGAAACGGATGAGTCAACTGCCTCCACTGTGTCGACAGAGGCACCTCCCGTGGATAGCTCCACTGCCTCACAGGAGTCCTCATCCCCATCGGCATCACCTAAGTGAGTTGCTTGTTACGTTTTTTCATGTTTTGAGGCATCCAATGCTATTTAAAAAAATAAAAATGTTTTTTCTCAAAACCGGACTGTAACAACTTAAGCATCACTTTCTTAAGTGCTTAGTGAGATTGCTAAATGTTCTAGTGGTCGTGGGGCGGTAGCCTTGTGGTTAAAGCATTCGCTCATCACGCCTAAGACCCGGGTTCGAATCTCCACATGGGTACAATGTGTGAAGCCCATTTCAGGTGTCCCCCCTCAGTGATGTTGCTGGAATATTGCTAAAAGCGGCGTAAAACTAAACTCAGTCAGTCAGTCTAGTGGTCATGTTGAAGATCCTTCTTGTTGGGTAGTTTCCAGTATTTTAATAGAATGATACTAACCTCTGGACTGATGTCAACGTGGACTGCTTTCACTTTACATTGACCATGTTGACTCTCTCTTCTTGTGTGGCACATGTATGATAACTGCAAAGAAAACCAAGTATTTCAGTATTTCAACATGTCATTGTGTGTACATACAAAAATCAGGAGGAGATAACGCCCAAGTTAGAACTAATAAATTCTTTTAGGCCTTTATTGCAGTTATCTCTTTGACATTAAGAAACATTTGAACTTGATTGCTTGTGTTTTTGTTCAGGAAAAAGCAAGGGGTGAAGAAGAGCTTGAAAAAGCCGAAATCAAGACTGAAGCCGCCTCAGAACTTTGGTGTTCAGGTCAGTAGCCTCTAGCTGTGAGCAAGTTAGTGAGATGCTTTTATAGCCATTCCATTTTAGCTCATGCCACCCACAGTTTTTGCTCCTAGAAAGTAACTAATTCCTGTATGAATGGAATGTATGTGTATGGCCTGCTAGAGAAAGATGTTTCACTTACATTTACAGAGTGTCAGGTTTTGCATGTACCAGGTTTGTTTGAATGATTTGCATTAATGGTGACTGAAAGTCAATCATCACCACTCCAATGCTTGTGGATTTTACTACCTCTGTCATACACATATGACTTGGAAATGTTCATGGAGTGTCGTATACAAAATACCATCTGTGTTTTCTAATCGCTCCATCTAATGCTCAAGGTGTTTCTGAAGCTGACCTTTGTTTGTTCAAAATGTATCCCTGCCCTAATGCCTTTCTAGTGTAATGACGTATTGCCGCCACTGGTTAGTGCAAAACATCAATGATAAGTCTGTTTTTCCCGAGTTGTCATTTGCAGTTTTTGGTTTTCAGAACACAGGAGAGGACATTCAGATCTTTGCTCCAGAGGAGAAAGCAGCTGACCCTACTGAACCAGTGACTGATTCACAAGCTGATCCACTGCCAACCAATCAGCTGCCTGTTGTGGAGGATCTGAAGTCACATGACAAAGAAGCAGCCAATCAGATGGCTGATAGCCTGGAGATGGTCCATGACTTTGGTGCAGGAGAAGATGGGGAGATGCCAGAGTGTGACAATGAAGGATTTGTTCCTGCATCTGATGGTGAGTTAGTGGTCAAATTTGCCTGGCCAACACATACTGTCCACTGCCATGGTATTACTGCTGGGGTTCAACACATACTGTCCACTGCTATGGTATTACTACTGGGGTTCTCACTGACTACACTTGAGAGAAAACAGATGTTTGAGAGCTTTGAGCTAAGATTGTATAGTGAAATAACCTCTGTGTTTTAACTGTCTGCTTTTATTTGTTTCAGTGTTTAGTGACAAGGCAACCTGGGAAATGCTGGATAAGTTTGGTGGAGATGCAGTAAGTATTGCAACTACAATGATACTACTGCTACTGCTGCTGCTGCTACTACTTCTACTACTGCTACTGCTGCTGCTACTATTACTACCTTTAAGATAACAATTTCTACCACTATTTATATGTTTATGACTCCAAACAAACAAGTGTTAGTTATGTTACTAACATAACGTACATGTGTATGCAACTGAATAATGGCTAGTACTTTCACTTAAACATTAGCTGTGGCTTCTACTACTAAATAACAACTGCTATATCCACTGAGACACAAGCTACATATACTACTATGCTATTAGTTCCTTATCCAACTGCAAATAATTACCAGCTTCTACTAAATGAACCATATATGAAAGTGATATTTACCTTGTATACATCTTGGCACATTGACATCCACTTGTCGCGGCCAGGGCTGACACAAGTCTGAGTATAAGCATATTGTGGTAAGGGTTATTTACTTGGCTTCTCTTCCCCTCCAGTGTAAAGAGTCGGATCTGGCCCGCGAGTCTCTGTTTGTCAAGTTTGATCCTCAAGAGCAAGGAGCTGCTGAGCCAGGTAAGGGAGACAACTCTTTACTTCTTGTCAATGACATGGTTGTGGGATTAGAGGGTTTCAGCGGTAAAGTTCCCTGCCATCGTCTAAGCGTAGGTTAACTGTTCTTGGAATCTGCAAAATAATACATGTTTGATGAGAAAACAACAAATATGACAGAACATGGCCAATGCATCAGTCATGCTAACTTTGTCTGTCAAAGTCAATGATTAGAAACATTGCAGATCATGCACAAGTCGATACTGGCCTGATGTTTTTGCTATGGTTTAAAATGGATGTAGCTGCTGTTTATATGGGCCAGCCCAGAGGGTGTTATGTGTCACTAATTCTACAGCAAAAGTCAGTAAATATTCCCAAATGGCTATCAAAAAATTCCTGATTCATACTAAAATAATTTTTACGTGTGATGTTTTGATCGAGTTGCCTAGTGCTTGACAAATAACAAAATTGATGTAAGGGAAAAAGCTAAAAAAATAGCTTTCTGTCATTGCAAAGAATGCTGTGTTGAAAGATCTCTGAAATTACAGAAAAAAAACACAATCCAATTTGCTTGGCAATGGCACATGACATAGTTAGATTAATAGATATGTGTATAGATTAATAGATATGTGTATTGTGTAGTTGGATCATCTGAGGCCTGTTGATGAAGATGGTTATTTTAACTAGAACACAGGGATTCATATACACTTGCTCATATTCAGCCTTAAATGTGCAGCAATTGTCACTGATAATTCCCAATTCATGTTATATACTGATAACTAATAATTAATAATAATCAGTATAGATTTGTGGAGGTGACTTGTATTTCACAAAGCAATAAGAGCAAAATTACAACATTTTCCTGAACTGCCTCCCAAAGGCACTCAGTTTAGAACGGCTGTATAATCCCTGGGTCATTGCCCTTGTGTTAAGTCATCAGGAACCATCCTTCCCTGATGCTGTGGAAGTGGTTTCAGATGCTGATGTCATCCACACAAACATTGTCAGCTTTTTTAATGATATTTGTTGAGGCTTATGAAGGTTGTGCTCTACAAATATAATGGAGGACAAGACTAGGACTACCAGAAAATTCACTTTCAGTGATTTACCTTGAGTCCTGGTTTTGAGGGTCCCTGGGACTCATACTCTCAATTTTCAGGGGTCATGGACTACAAAATAGGGGTCCCAGACACTTGAAGTGTTACAACAAATACGGTACTGTTGTTGTATTGTGTATCCTGATGATCGCATTAATTGTTACAGGAAGTAGACTGCAAGTAATACCATAACCCAGCTGGTAGCAAACTCTTTGATAACTTATCTATACTTGATTGGAATATTTACAAAAAGTATTTGGACTTTTTCTGCTTCCCTGTGGACGTGCTGTTAAATTTCGTTGCATGCATTGTCAATCTTTATGCATATAGGACGCTGGAATTCGCGTCCTGTAAATGCCTGCACTTTGTATCCGTCACAAAGAGTGAAAGAAAAACACAGGAAACATTTTTAAAACTTTTCAACTGATCATAAACTCATTTCAAGGCTGGACATCAATATTCTGCTGCCTTGGGAAGCACTGATGGCTCAGTTGTCTATGTCACTACAGTTTGATCTGCAAGGTTATGCCATATATAACAAGTTTTATGGATAACAACTTCTTTATTTTCGTGAGTGCGACGTTTCGTCTCAACTTCTAAAATGCCACTCAAACAAGGTTATGCCCCTTGGGAGTGCCAGAATGCTATGAGCATGGGTTTAAATCTCAGATTCATCCAGTTTATTATACTTGATTTGTCAGGAGCTTGTGCATGGGCTTTTTGAAATTATAAACCATCTAACACTGCACCTGCATTAGCAGACAGTAGTACAAATCCAGTGGCATCGTTCAGAACGATGATGCAGCTTAAACCTATTTAGGAAACAGTACCAACTGGTGTGGCCATATGTATTTGTTTATTGAAAATAAACATGGTGCTTGGTTAGATAATCATATGCACAGAATCTCGTTCAATTTGTTCATGCAAAAATATACATTTTATGATGTAGGTTTAGTCATCGACTTGAAACATAATTGTAAAAACGATGCATTTGCAATGATACAGAAATGAATCATCATTTACTTTGTGGATTCATATACGAGGTAATGTTCTGGGTCAGGTTGAATGTGAATACAACATCTGCCATCCATGACTACACCATGCCATTTAGAAAGTGGTCAGATGTAACATATGTTGTATTTGGGATTACACTTTCTTAGTAAGGTGCAAATTCTAGTACTTTTTTTAGTTGAGTCCCATCCGGGACTCGAACCCACACCCTGAGAGTCAGTTACCTAATCGCCAGCAAACAATAGTCAGCAATGTGGAAGTCTTGGCGGCTGACTTTGTGTGCTGGCGATTCGGTGGGTAGAAGAGTCTGAACAAGGGGAATCAATCAGCCTTTTGAAAATTCATGTGTACAAAATGAATACAGCCAATTGCTGACCCTTTGTACTTGTGCTGTTTTAGGTAGAACAGATGTGAGTAGATTTAAATTATAAAGGTTCTCGGATAACAATATATACTGATTCTATTTGTACTGTGATATTTTTTTTTCAGTTAAAACCCTAAAATGTTTTTGGATGCAAGTTAAAGATTACTTACCTATACTGATAATTTGGTAATACCAACTGAATCGGGACATACGAGTTGTATAACAGAAAATGTTGTTTCATCAGTGTAAGATACAATTATGTTGATGAATGTTCGCCATTACTTTAGACACGTTAGATTTTCAAAACATTCATCAGCCTAAAGATTTCGTATGCAGAGATGGTTATTGAATGTGAGAAGTGATGAGGCTCTATGTTTACATTCGGCACATTTTGTATTCATACGCACTGTTGATGACACATAGGTTCTTTCCAATAACATATGAAGTTATGTCCCCTTTGTAATAATTATTCCACAGAACATTATCATGAAAGGAAGCATGAGGCTTGTTTGAAGTCCTATGAGTAACCTTAATGAGTGAATTCCTCTATACCTCTCAAGTTATTTGTGATTTTGCATCCCTTTTACGTTGAAATGAACACCAACACCCTACTTTCTATTTAGGAGCTAGATTAGGTAACAAGGATTTTATTCTGATCTGAAAAATGTTCAGTACACTTTATGCTGACAACTGACACCCTCAGTGATTATTGCATTATATAAAAATAATAAGCTTGAAATAATAGGATGAGATGGGTTTAACACTGTTTTTAATAGTATTCCACAGCTTATTGTTGAAGGAAAACCCAATATTATGCCCCTCTTGCACATTGCCACATTGATAAAATACACACTGGTAATACACACACTGCCCCTTATCTTGCATAGCACAGTACAATTCCTGAAAACAAGTAATTTCTGGCAGTATTTGTGTCTCAGTGCTGCTTCCTCTGACATCATGATAACGTTGGTTTGTGTTGTTTGGGATTTGGTGAGGCTTGGAGTATGGTTCTGGAAGCAAATACAAGCCCTCTCTCTATCTCTGGCAAACAATCCAACATTTGTTT
The DNA here is from genome assembly GCA_008038995.1 of Haliotis laevigata. Classification (NCBI taxonomy): domain Eukaryota; kingdom Metazoa; phylum Mollusca; class Gastropoda; order Lepetellida; family Haliotidae; genus Haliotis; species Haliotis laevigata. The sequence goes on along the minus strand of VKKT01004043.1, from coordinate 9,834 downwards.
TGAACTCAAGAAGGGTTACGTAAGGCCAGATTCCAAGTCTGTTTGTGGTAACCATGGTAACATTTAAAATGGGTATTGGGTGGTGAAGCTCATTGACTGGCTGATTATGATTATGTTGTTATTTTTCTGATTTTAAAAAGGAGGTCTTTACTTACCTGTCTTTGGTTGACTGTCATGGTGACACAGGTGTGTTGAGTTGACTGTCATGGTGACCCAGGCGTGTTGAGTTGACTGTCATGGTGACACAGG
>VKKT01004042.1:32418-42541 GCA_008038995.1 Haliotis laevigata | reverse complement strand
GAGCCTGACCACCCGATCCCGTTAGTGGCCTCTTATGACAAGCATAGTCGCCTTTTGTGGCAAGTATGGGTTGCTGAAGACTTATTCTACCCCGGATCTTCACGGGTCTGCGAATAAGAGATAACCAGAGCGGTTTCAGAAGAAATCATCTTGCAATCGTAAGGGCGAAATCAATTTGTAAGACAGGCTGATGGACACATACGTCGATACTGAAGAACGACAGCATGGAAAGTGAGGTACAAGTTAGCGCCTAGAGGTACCTGTATTTGGTGGACGGGTCCATTCTGGGTTCTGTAGGGGATGGTCGAACAAAACAAAACGTTGTTTTTGTTTTGTAAATATTGTATTCAAAATTGAGTTACAACTGTCGTAGGGATTAAAACTGGACATTTTAATGCGTATATGTACCCCAAGGAGGATCTCTGATGAAAAAGAAGGACATTTTGGTTACCATGATGTTTAACTCTGTGGAGTCCTCATGATGATGATAAGAACATTTGTAATGAGCTGAATTCCGCACCACGGAGGGGCACTCTCAAAGTGATAACATACAACCTTATCATTATGACACCAGATAACCCACGCTGCCTGTGAGGCCCAAGAAGGTTAATAGTCACATGACTTATTTCACCGGGTACCCATTTTCTGCTGGGTGAACAGAGGCAATTTTGAACAAACTCACTTTGCCTAAGGTGAGACCACATGTATCACATGTGCTTTGTTGTAAGGCAGGGATGAAGTCCTAGAAACTCTCAGGAGTCAAGCTGCCACACACGTCACCCATCCAAGGACTCTCCGTGCCCAACGTTGCTTAACTTCAACTGATTTGTGACCAGGGCCCTTATTCTCGAAACGTTCGTAGTCCTAAGAATTCTTAATTTTGATCGTAGTTAAGGTGTTAAGAATGGGCTTAAGAAGTTCGTAGGGCTAAGAACGTTTCGAGAATAGCTAGCCTGAGCTCTATTCACAGGACCACACACCTCAGTAGTGATTGTGCTTGTTGGGTTTAACAAAGAACAGTATTCAAGTTATATCACGATGTGTCTGTTTGCAGGTGTCTGGTGATGTAGGTCCTTGCGTTTACCACTTTGGTGAATCCCATGAGCACCCAGGTATGTCTGCTGACAAACCGAAAATCCTACTCGAGATGAACCAGAATTTGACCAAGGAGCACAACACTGTTCAGCGTACTGCAGCACCTGAGATCCATGTCGACAGGGTTTCCAGACCCACAAGTTGTATGTGTGACTTAATGGATGGACAAACTATGTGTGTCATCGTCCCCCAACAACACTGCACACAATATCAGTCACTATTCAGATTCACAATATAGCTTGAAGCATTAAGAAGCATTTTTTAAAAATAATTATTGCAATAATTACATTCACATGATACCCAGATGATGAGTAATTACCTTCTTGAAAGCTTGTATAGAATGTTTTTCTCGGAGGAAGGCTGACACGTCCTGATCGGCTTTGTTGTTGAGCAGATCTGAATATTTCTTGTATATGTTTAGGTATCTGCAATGAGAGAGACCATGAAAAAGGACTGGTACATTAAGTGTCAGTAAGGTGAAATTGTTATATTTTCTTTGGTTTACAGGGGCGGTGGGGTAGCCTAGTGGTTAAAGCGTTGGTTGTCACGACGAAGACCCGGGTTCGAATCCCCACATGGGTACAATGTGTGAAGCCCATCACTGGTGTCCCCCACCATGATGTTGCTGGAATATTGCTAAAAGTGGCGTAAAACCAAACTCAGTCAGTTAGTCTTTGGTTTACGGATTTTAGGTCCAAACATTCAGGTCAATAATTTACAGAAATATATTTAATAAATTCCAATTTTAATCTTAAGCGTAGATTTCCTGAAATTTTGAAGGAGCAAGGAAAAACATAATGTTAAAAGATAGCATTGGAAAGGACATGCTACTCACTTCTGAACATGTTAAGTATAATTTAAAAAGATAGAGTGGGACAGGAGATCCTACTTACTTCTGAGGTCCCACCGTGTTATCCTTGAAGATCTCCATGGCCTTATCAACAAAGTCGGTGAACAGTGTCTCCTCGATTTTCACTGACCTCAAGAGAAGCCGCTGACCTCTCATATCGGGGAAAAGTTCCGTTTCAACCTGCAGCCAGTATTAGTGTTATTTGCTGAGTGTTGCCTAAACTACCTCTTATAAAAACCAAACAAAAGTCAGTAATGTTAGAATAACATGGCAATTAACTCTCCAAAATATGTGAGAACATGACAAAAGCTGTTATCTACAGGATAACATCCCATACTGATGGAACACCTGATTTACACGTTACAGATATCAAACTAAAAGCAAGATTATTTTGTTTATGCTATCTAAATGTATTCCATACCCTTGATAGTCCCTCTCCACTGGCAATGATCTCGGAGAAACATTTGAGAATGATGTCTCTGATCTCCCTGAAGGGTGGGTCAAACACGATCTTGGGGTCCTCCACCCTCAACTTGATGATCATGATCTGCGGCATGACGTACTGCAGCTCGTCAAACTCCTCACCGAAGTCATTACCGGCCTAGAACACACAGTATTCACATAACAGACACCAGGTGGTAATAGGCAACTCAAGAACACACAGCATGCATGTAACAGACACCAGGTAGTAATGGTTAACTCATCAACACACAGTAKACACATAACAGACACCAGGTGGTAATGGGCAACTCATCATTACACAGAATACACATAACAGACACCAGGTGGTAATGTGTTACTCATCATTACACAGTATACACATAACAGACACCAGGTAGTAATGGGCAACTCATCAATACAGTATACACATAACAGACACCAGGTGGTAATGTGCAACTCATCAACACAGTATACACATAACAGACACCAGGTGGTAATGGGCAACTCATCAACACAGTATACACATAACAGACACCAGGTGGTAATGGGCAACTCATCATTACACAGAATACACATAACAGACACCAGGTGGTAATGTGTTACTCATCATTACACAGCATGCACTGGTGGCTGACAGGATTGGGTGGCCAAGCTCGCTGATTTGGTTGACAAATGACATCATATCCCAATTGCATAGATTGATGCTCATGATGTCAATCACTGGATTGTGTGGTCACGATCGGTTGTTTACAGACGGATGCCTTATAGATGGAATATTGCTGAGGGCATGTGTTAAACAAAACTCACTCACTCACAGCAATCACAAAACAGACACTAGTTGTGCTCCTAGGTGTGCAGGTGAGATACACATGGCAAATCGTGCAACATCAGATTGACTACTTTCATAAAACTGTTGCATAACTACATAAATAAAGGTCAGCAGGGTTATATTTGTAGGCACCAACAACCCATACCTTGTGTATCTGGAAGAACTCCAGGAAGTCCCCGAGTGAGTTGATGACCATGCTGCGGAGGTGGATGGACATGACGGCAGCGACGCAGCGGAAGAATTCCTGAATCATCTCTGTGGAGTCTGTATCATTGGGAGGAACCAGGTCCTGCCACAGGTCGGTCTTCTCAATGAACACCTTCGCACATGTAGGAATCCAGCTGAAACAGCCGACAAATATGAGAGATATAACAGCCATTCAGCCCTTCTTAGGAATAACACAGCCCAACTTATTTGTGTCTTTATAACCCCAAACCTACTTACTACCCTATCGATTCCATGGGGAAAAGCTATTCATAAAGCTTTGTTATATATGTTTCATGTTTGTCCTATGTATGACCTGAAATATATATGTAATTCACTAAGTATGACATACTCAATAATATTCAAGTCTGCTATATCACTAACAGGAATGTGGTTGATAGTGCTGTCCAATATTCAAATGTATGCACAAACAACACATTAGAGTATAATGGCTCTTTGCGTTATCTAACATATATTGCTGAACGATCACATCCTCTGTACACAGGTCCTGAACTCCTCACCTCTTCCTGAGAACTTCATGAGCTTCCCAACACTGTTTCTTGACGAGGGATTCAAACTCAGCAGGCAGCAGGGGCAGGTCTGATGCCAACAGTTCCTTTAGGTTGATGAACCGCAGATGGCTGAACCTTAGAAAATATAGGTACACACATCAGCACTTACATCAACTAGTAATTCTATGGGTCAAATACACTTTCAAATAACATTAGGGAATGTACACTGGAATATATACACTCGGTGAGTTGGTGAAAGTTATTTAAATCTGCAAATAGCAAGATCACATCTACAGCATGGATGTCTACCAGAATAAGTAACTGAATCAGGATCAGTCTCAGTATGATAATATGAGTTAAATGTTTGAAAGTGATATCATGTACTAAAAAACAGTTTAAGAAAGAGTTATTATCATCTGCATATGCTGGAAGAGATGTTGACCTACTTCTTGTATAAGTTGTATTATTTGTAATAGCTACTTCACATGGCTGATCAAATGTCCCAAATTATCAATGTAAACATGCACTAATGTCTAACTGTACATGTGTTTACATGAAAGTACACCCTGTATATTTAACTTTGTTCCAGAGATGATTATATGACATGAGTACCACTTGTACAGGATGATGTTGTACTTACTGGTCAAACCAGATGTTCTGTAGATCATGCATGATGGAGTTTGTAATGAAGAGGTGGTTGAAGTTGAAGTTACGAGACAGCTGGTACGACTGGTGCCAGGGGACGGGAGCTCGTATCAACCTACAACAAAACTACAGATTAAATTTCCATCTCAAGGATCAAACTATCTGTACAGCTTCACCAGTCATAAAGACAACAAATACATCTAGTAAAGAGCAAAGTACCTGAAACAACTTCAAACTGATATATTTCCAATTATTTGCAAAGCAGAAGTGTGAATTATCGCACACAAGTAAAGGCAATACAACATATTCCGTGAAAGGGTCAACTGACATCATTTTACCTCAGAGGGAACGGTTTTGGTGTATAAGCAATGTGTAGTCTGTCCCTCTCATCCTGGTCCTTCAGAACGTAGTCAACTGCAACACAACATTGTCATGATGATAACCCAAAATCCTGGACAGTAATTACATGCAGAAGATCCCAAACGTTAAATACAGCTTAATATATAAATCTCAATTACATCCCATTTGACCGGATAACTGAGCAAGTATGAGTATGTACTACAGTTTGATGGCTGACTAACAGGAGAGTTGGTAGTGCTTGTGAAGTGTTTTTTGATGACTTGTATATTTATAAGAATTGACTTCAATTATTTTTACAGGTATCAAGTTATTGACATTAAACATTAAATCTTCTCTGATGTAGAAACTTTCAATCATTTCAATCAACCGGCATATGTCACAAACAAATCAATCATTACAATCAAGATTTGCATGATTTTCTTAAAAATCGGAAAATATCAACAGAAAATGAGAAAATGTCAACAGTTTCCGATCTTGTCTCAAAACCATCCTCTTCAAACGAGCATTTGATTAGGCGCACATGAGCAGGACTCAGGATATGTAGTGCTATACAAATGTCTAATTTGCTTTTTGGGGGGGATTAAAATGAAGAAACACATTTATAAAAACAAGAAATGTTATGAACAACCTATTGAACTGTAACGTAGGTCCTGCACCCACCTATTGACTTCCTGATGCTCATCTCGTAGCCTTCATCTATCTCCTGCAGCAGCTGCTGGTTGAGGGCCTCGTGTTCCCAGCTGGAGATGAGATGAGAGGGGACGAGGAGCTGGATGTTCTTAATCTGGGTTGGAGACTGGGGAGCCAGCATCTCTTTCCGGATACCCTTGTTAATGTAGTAGTAGTAACGCTGGAAGCAAAAGCAGGGTTGTGTTTGTTACTGCCCCACTTTACAGTTATAACATGAAAGTCTGAAAATAGTCCAGTCGGAACCTGACAATACAGTGGCTGACATCATGAGCACCAATTTACGCAACTCTGATATGATGACATACATTAACCAAGTCATCAATTCTGTCACTCACTTCTTAGGACAAACGTGGGGTGCTGAAGACCAGTGCTAACAGGGATTCCAGTTCAGTTAAAAATATTTTGGGTGAGTAAAAACAATTCTTGTAGTTTTCAGAGTTGCAGTATGAGGCTGATGTCATTTTTAAACATCATATTGCAAATCTGGTTCGTCCAAATAATATTGAACGGATGGTCGTACCTCGAGGTCTCTTTCATTGGGTTCTCCAGACTGCTTACTTTCCTCTTCCTCTATTGCCTGCATGATGTCCATCTGCTCAGTTGGGGTCAGAGGTCGACTTGGTGGTAGTTCTGGTACAACTTCCTGACGTGGTGATAACTGACCATTGATCAGACTAAAAAGTAGAAGAGAAACAAGTTTATTGATGGACTGAATAGGCAATGCGTAATTGAAAATTTTAACTATAAATTGTATATTTATATATACTTATCCTATCTCACGGCCAAGCTGAAACGAAAAGTGAACAAAAATGTATGTACGTACGTACCCATGCTGTTCCCCTTATTGGACAGCGAGTGTGACTCCTGAGAAGCATGCAGTACACTCTACTACCTGCTTGCAATACCAGCCCTTACTGATCATTCTTTTTCTTGGAGCAAAGTTGTAAGTGGAGTAGTAGGGAGGCCAGGCAATCATCCATCACATGAGATAGGATAAGTATATAAATATACAATTTATAGTTAAAAGTTTCTAATGTTTAAACTTATCCTATCTCATTTTTTGTACTTATGCCACAGTTGGACGGCGAGCGCAGATTACCCTGTGTCTAGACAGTGCAGACAACTAGTGCCAATAAACTGTAAACAACAGTAGATAGCAATGCACAAGGGAGGCCTGTTACGAATCTCAAGATTACATAACTCCTATGCTTGTAACAGGTTAATCCGCGGAAACCCTTGGCTTTCTAAGCACAAAACTCCAAGGGAGATGGGCGCTCCCAAGTAATGTACTAATGCAACCTTTTTATGCAAAGGTGGAAAGTAGGTCGGCAAGAAATCCTGATTTGCTACAATTTACAGAAAACCCCAGTATATTAAGATCTCTCGACCTTAATCTGGCCCACCCCTGCTTCGAGACCGCCCCCCACAGACACCATCTAATAGAGATGAAAGGGAAAGCGACTCAGGAGGCTCACTATATTAACATTCAGTTCCAAAACAACATCGAATGACCCTTGCTCCTTTGCCAAAGCTTAGTTAATGATGTATCCAGTGGAACGAATTGAAATCCCCTGGAATTTGTTAGTTCACACTTCACTGACGTAGTACAAGCCTCAAAGTAAATGAGGAGGCCACATCCGGCGGCCGTACTTAATGCCCTAGTGTGGAACTAGGTGAGGTAAATCTAAGCCCATAAACGGAAAACAAAGAATGAAATAGAATTCAGACTTTATTCTGCATGTACAAGGAAGCAATGAACCGCGTGGAACAAGTCGCTTTATCTGCGATGGTGGGCCAAAGACAGCTGCTGTGCAAGCACCAAAGGACCGAACTGATGGAGGACAACAGAGAGGCCCCAAGCCGGAGTCCGGAATTTTTTTCGACTGGTCAGTCAACTGATATGAGCGCAAAGATACTGGAGTTCAGGAATGGTGGAGACCGTGACAACGGTTGTAGTAGCTAACACCATGTTAACAGCAGCCAAATACATAGCCAGCATAGTTCACTTCAATTTCTTAGCAGCAGGCAAATGCTGAAGGAACTCTGCGACAACCTGTGCAGAAGCAGAAGTAGGGGATGGAAGCTTTCTTTGGAACAAGAAAGATCGGGCAGTAAAAGCCAGGAGTATCTGACAATGGTCGGAGATGTTTTACAGCATGTTTCTCGAGCAACATATCCATCGGTAACTGATTCGCTGGATAGGTTAGTCACACTGGATCGTAGGTCAGGGGTGGCAATCTGACGAGTGACATCTGGTAGCCCTGGGGGCGGAAGATCCCAGTCGTGTGACAATGTCTGCAAGTCACTGTTTCCCTAAACAAGCTCCAGCTCTGGAGTCAGACTTGAGAGGACTTTTAGAGGAAGCACCACATCTTGATTTTCCACCTCTGCCACGGCCGGTGTTGGCACGAAAGGTATCCCACAATTCATGGTTGGATACAGGTGCAAGCAGGGAATGTGATGGTCGACAGGTTCCGTTTCCGTACGGTAATAGAAGACAGATGATGATCTGCAGATATGCTCCTGAGTAGTCGCAACTTATCAACAATACATACTAGGATATGGGAAGGATGCACCAAATCAAAGCTGCCCTCCAAGGTAGACTATTAATCCAAATACGCAGGTGAGAGAGTGAAGTCTGAAGTCAAACGAAGGGATAAAGCAAGCACATGAGGTCGGGCATCTGACACAACAACAGGCTGAGCCATAGAACGAGAGAGGGCTGCTGCATCTAGGTCCAAGCTGCAGAAATGGCCCAAACCACTGTATCAAAATCACAAATCGGTCTATGCGAAATATCCTGTGATGGGTCCCAAGACGTGGGAAGAATAGGCAGCCTAACTATGGGCTCATGAGGGTTCACAAGATCTGACGAAGCCTGAGGAAGTGCTGAATCAGACGGGAATGTAGTAACTGAAGATCTGACGTCAGTCGACACAGAGGGCCCCTAACGACTGACTGTAGCACTAAGACAGTTCGATGAGGTCGACAGATTCGCCGAGAATGGACCATCCGCCGAAGGGGGTCAATTCGACAAATGCTCTTGATTCGCCAAATGAGAAAAATAGTGACAATGTGGGTGATGTGGCGCACAAGCAGTAGCATGAGATGAAGAGGGGATGTTCATCGAACTGGCACAATCTGTCGGGTGAGAATGATCCGACGAAAGGCGTCGATTCTACGAATGAGAACGATCCTGGGAGTGAGGTCAGTGTGGCGCATCTGAGATGGGTGTGACCAATTGGCAAGCAATCTTCTTAGGCTGTTGTTTCTTTGACTTTTTAGCGGGTGAAGGGCCAAACTCTTCAGACTGTTTGCACGAAATCCCTGTCTGAGCGGCAAAGATAACCAACCCTTCTATAAGCCACAAATGAGTCATCATTCAAGAACATAAACCTCCACAGTCAACACAGGACTGATTGCAAAAGTTCCTTGTTTAGTAGAGGAATCAGATCTCCCCATAATGACAAAGGGAGATGAAAATGTCTTAATTACCTCACAGTATGTATGCACAGCCATGAGAATGAGGATGATCAGTAAGGGACGGTATCGTGAGCAGGTAGTGCTTCTCAAGGAGGCACAGTCGCTGTCCAATAAGGGGAGCAGCATGGGTACATGGGCGTATGGACAACAGAGGCCTACATTTTTGTCTACAGTTCGTATCCAGCTGGACAAATTAAAGAGAGATAGTACAAGATAGGATAAGTTTAAAAATTAAAGTTATGTAAAGGTCCATGTAGTACATCTGTTATAATCCCGTCTAGTCATAATCTAATCACATATATTGTTCTTAAGGGATGTAACAGATCGTTGATCTTTCAAAGGCAGACTTTTTCCACCTTTCTCTGAACATAATGTTGAAAATGTTTTATGCATATTTTGAATAGGTGGCTATCAATCTGAAACCTGCCTGAGAATCAGTGGACAATGTTGTTGCAAAGTGTATTTACAGGAAAGGCTGAAGAAGTTTATTCTCCATTACCTATAGATAGGAGTTATGATTGTCAGGCTGTTCAGGGCCTAGATTTTAGAAGCACTCTAAGCGCTAAGATAGGCGTAAGTGCCATACATTAACATTAACTTGCAACTATCTTAACGCTAAGAGAGCTTCGAAAATCTAGGCTCAGGCTAATAACTTGATCCTGATTTATTGGCAAATCTTTAGGTCTGCTAAAAAAATGGATGGTTGTAATTTTGTGAACTATGCTAAGTGAAGGAAAATTTGTTTGACAGATTGTTTACTTCAAAAGTTGTCAATGGCGATTTTGATCGCTTGATGGTTTGAGATTTAATGGAACATTTGGTCACATCTGGATGAGCGAAACGTTCATCAGTTACATCAGGTTGCTACTTTGGCCGCTGATTATTAACAAAGTCATAGGGTTAGATTTAGGTAGTCAGTGTTTTGAGGCAGGAATTCACATAGATATAAACCAGGACTGACTGACTGACTGAGTTTAGTTTTATGCCGCTTTTAGCAATATTCCAGCAATATCA
>VKKT01004042.1:0-12260 GCA_008038995.1 Haliotis laevigata | reverse complement strand
CTAGATTTTTCAAACACGTAAATCTGAGTAGGTAAATTAATTTCTCTTTCAAATGATCGCGATGTTACCTACACAAAGTGTTTATTTTTTACAGCCATTTATCTGAGTAGGTTAATAACTTTATCTTTTCGAGTTTCATTAAGTTACCTCCACAAGATTCAGTTAAATAGCTAATCCATAATTAGCTGGGGTTAATCCATTCTATCAGATGGGGGAGTAAGGTGTGTTTTCTTTGCTAATTACCTACTCCACTGTCTCACAACTGGGAGTTCTCACAAATGGGAGTAGACCATTTTATATATGTAAATCTGTCATCACCTTATACATGTAAACCTGTTATGCATGTAGATATGTTTAATCTTTATCTGACTGTTTAAAAAATAACAATTTAATAGGTAGGTGCAGAACAGGTGTGCCAGGGCTTTTGGAGTATATCGTTTGAATGGAGGGAACAATTTTCCAGGAGATAAAATACGGGCTAGCTGGACGCTTATTTCATATTTTGTGATGACCATAAAAATTTGTATTGCCATATCAGTTATGGTAAATACTTTTGACCATCATGTCAGATGTGTTTCTTTAAAAAGTACAAGATATCTGTGATATTATCAACATTTTTTATATCATAATTTATATCATGTACCCAAGTCACATCATGAGTAAAATAGTGATGTGAGGTAAGAGTTTCAATCAATCAAACAATCGATCAGCCAACCAATCAATCAGTCAGTGTGTAGATGTGAAAATAGATAGAATAACATTTAAAGGCACACTAAATTTTGTGTCAGAAACTAAGGAAGCTTGCAGGGTCCCATGGGATTTGGGATGTATTTCACAGACTCTAAATTGTGTATTCTATGTTGCGACAATGAGAAGGTGATCCAGGTGATCCTGGGTTTCTAACATTAGAATCTATGTCAAAACGTCGCCTCCACAGAATAAAAGAAATTGTATATCCATAATAATTGTCAATATTCTTCATTCTAAATGATGTTTGAAAATACTTAAATACATACTAAGTTGAATATAGTCATATACATTGTTTAAAATGGAGTGGTCTGAGGATGAACATAATATAAATGTAAGCTATGATGAACAACATGATGAACATGTTTTACCATGTTTACAGTGTGATCAGTTCATTGATAAAACAATAAATCATTCCTCTGAATGTTTCATTCAGTTAAGTTGTTGCCAAGGACTGTATGTCAAGTGCTCTCATAGAAAGATCACAAACTGTTTGTTTTCCACCATTGATTTTCCCATGCTGGTACAAAAAGTCAATTCCTGATATTAATGAAAGCTGATAAATAGTCATGATATTGATCTTAGGTTTTTCAAACACTATAGTATCATGTAGCCTCAACAAGTACATTATCAGTAGATACAGTTGATTGGTGTAGAGTAGTGACAAGCAATAGGACTGAAGTCTGATGACTGGCCTTATACAGTATTGACCTGACTTCCACCTTTATTGAGCTAAAGGACATTGTCAAATGTATAATGGATTATTGCAGTCCTTCCACAGCCTAGATTTGAACAAGGTCCCTGCTCACGCTTCCCTGATAACTAGTACTGTATTACTATCAGTGTGTAACATACTGTATTGTCGGACTAAATCTTCCATGCACAGACTACATACATGATACTGTTTCTATGCAGTGGTCTCCTATAGAATTCAGATGCAATCAAAAGATTGTCAATATTCATCCATGCTGACATACTAGGTGATAAAATGTGAATTACGGTGTTTGTGTGTGTGGTGTTGGATGACTAAGCATGGTGTTGCTATTGACGCTGCTAGTGTCTTATCTGTCATGTGCTGTCACTGAGAAGAACTGTCGTAAGAATAAGCCAGACAGTTTGTTAGTCCTAGATATTATAGACTATTCTTATTCATAAAGTAACAAACAATTTGCAGTCATCATTAAAGTTTTTATGCAGCATTTGTACTTTTAAATAACTCCTTTAAATTATGTCATTTTAAAAAAAGTAGGTGTGACAAGAATTAAAGTCTGTAAAATGTCTGACTGTGTCTGTTTGAGATTACTACGTGCAACACAGAAATAGTCATTGGAGTAAGGTTAGACAAGTGAAAGATTTGATATTTTCTTCTAAATCTAAATAGGTTATTAAACAACAAGTCTGAAATGAGCTGCAGATAAGTTCAATTTATATTCTGGTATTTACCCGTATGGAGTTCATTTAGAAATACGAGGAAATTGTGTAACACTGGATGCTGAAGTGTAGCCTCTTTGAAAGGTAGATATTTGATCAAATATAGCTTGGATAATCTCGGTTATTGCTCTGAAAACAACCAGGCATCTCTGGTGAAAGGCATTTCTTGATGTCCTTCTGTTTTCAGGGAGCAGCAGCACAAGGTGTGAACTCAGTCTATGCCAACGATGTTGATGTGATAGTTCCCAGGATTGACTCTGACACCAACGATGTCATTGCCACTGATGGTGCTGTCATCAAGACAATGTTCAAGAGTGAGATCAACTTCAACACTGCGTACAGTGGACTGGCCACCATGAAGGTCATTATGGAGGAAAGGAATGTCTACTGTGGAGCTTACAATGTGATGGTTATATGTGACCAGTAAGTTAATAAAATGGCATCAGATGTATATCCTTGTACTACTTTAGTATAGTTACTTCTTGATAAAGGAAGAAATTTTAGGATGTACTTCCTCCACATTGAATCTAAACAGAGTTATTTCAAGGAGTACAGGTAACAACTACAACAACAGCACATTTAATCACTCCATTAAGCACATAACTGGTGTTGTCCTGCAGGGGTGTAGCTACCATTATGAAAAAAAGCCCGGCTTACACATGATTGTTGATAAAAAGGTGGGGAGGCCCTCAATACTATCTAAATATAAAGCTTTGCAACCTATTGGGATTACACAAAAAAATTGGCTTCCTACTTGCCTGTCCTGGACAAGCTGCTTGTCAGTTACTGTTGTGTGCCATTGTCAGCTCTGCTGTAAAATACTTGGGGACAGATTAGTAGGGCTGGAGATGGACTCTCACAGTATATCAGGCATGTAACCAATACATGGTGAGGTAACATTACTACACTTGTTGTGTTAAGTGGCAGCATGCAGTAGTGACAGTCAACAAACAGATATCAGGCAAAAGCATGTTCAGTAGAACATGGCTTGTAATTGTGGTAAATTCTAAAAATTTGTATTTTGAATATCAGTTTTGCATCATTTTTAAGTAGTGTAGACTTGTAACAATTTGTATTGAAATATACTGGCTTTTCTGCTCTCTTGGCTTGACGTGTGACGTGTCTTTGGTAAATTGTACCCCCTCTAAGAATCATGGTTCTGTGTTTCCTTCAGAGAAGACATCCACCGAGTGATGCACACTGATGGGGGACAGACAATAGCCTTGGGTTCCAAGGACCGCAAGGTTCGGTTCATTGACTGTGAGTCTGGGAAAGAGAAGGGGCCAGTGATCACAGGTCATGCTGGATCTGTCCGTTGTACCTTCCTCTGTGAGAAGAAAGGCATTGTGTTGAGTGGTAGCTACGACACCAGTGTCAGGTGGGTACTAGAGATGGAGTGAGCAGTGCCCTGTGGTACGGTTTTAGTCTATGTTCTCACAATTATAAACTTTAGTGTTGCTTTTAGCTCAATCAACCATGTCAGGATAAATAGGTTTCTGAAAAAAAACAAAAAGCCATTTTCATTGATCTGTAATTCATTATTTTCTTACATTCATGCAAGTTGATTTGTTGAACTGTGTGCTAACTTGCAAGTATCTGAAGACTGGTTGGTCAAAGTATTTGTCCATTACTAGACTTGAACTCAGCCGCTTTTATCTATAAAGGGGTTTGGAATAGACATCAGGTGAACTTCAGTATAATAGACCATGATCAAAATCAAAATATTGGTATAATTAGTGTCAAGGTCCATTTTGGAAAATGTATGGAGTGTTAGCTGGAATAGGTGTTTAGCAATAAGTACAATGTTTAGACCTCGCACAGCAGGGTATTGTTGAAACCCTTAATCATACCCTACTTCATTATTCATGATGGATTACATCCACATTGTGCTCTGCCATTATCAATCATGTATACGGCATAACACATTGATTGATACTCTAGAAACCTCAGTGCAGCATTATTCAACAAACAAAAACCTCACTTACAATGTGCATGGTGTATTGTGCACTCTCATTTGAGAACTGAGTACTCAACTAATATTTTAAATAAATTCAATGAGTTCTTATTTTTACATTTCTGCATAATAGCTAATGAGAAATACTTGTAGCCAAGATGGATGTATTTTGAAATAAGATCAATACCCATCATAACCTATGTTATTTGTTTGCTAAAGTTGGTCTGATTTTCAGGTGCTGGTCCATTGAAACTGGGCAGTGTTTGAAGATATTCCGCGGTCACCGCGATACTGTCGTGACAATTATAGTACATGGAGAGACTCTGGCTACTGGATCAAAAGATTCCTCTTGCAAGGGTATGATTTATAATGTGTAGTGTGATAACCAAAATAATTTGGGAATCTGAATCTCAAATAACAGGTTCCATATAATTCTTAACTTAAATAATTTGCACATCATCTCTATACAACTGAATATCTTGAAGATTATGATGAAAGGAAATCTTGGGCCCCTGTCAGTCACACTGCTTAACCTATGGAATTTCATAATTTCAACTTTGAAAGTAATCAAATCAAGGAATTATGACACTGGTATAAATAATAATTACATTATAGATTTGACAACAGAAACTGTAAAGCTCCAGTTAAGGATTGTTTTAAAAAAATCTAATGATTTATCCAAATATTCGCTATATTTGCAATATTCAACATCAAGCTTTTATATGAATCATATTGTGTTTTTCCTTACAATGTTCTATTAAATGTCTTGTGTTATGATATATATTTTAATTGAAAATCTGATGTTTTCAGTATGGAACCTTCAGACAGGCAAATGTTTGCGAACCTTTCGCCACCGACACCCAGTTTTGGCTGTAGCTCTGTCCAAGGATCGTTGTATCTCAGGATGTGAGTCAGGCAGGGTCAAAGTGTGGAATGTTGAGACAGGGGAACTCATCAAGGTGAGAATTGTTACTTGCTGTCGAAGCACCATTGTCACATTGTAGCATCATCAGCTGTTGTTTATGCTGGGTATAGTTTCTTGCCTCATACATTCCAGTGATTGACATCATGATAATCAGTATATGTAATTGGTCTTTCAGCCTGACCACTTGATCTTGTAAGTTTCCTCTTATCATAAACATGGGTCATTTCTAACCCGATCTTCATGTGGTTTTAGTGTCTAGTTAATGTGATTAAATGTGTTTTATTACTGTCTGTGCCTAAAAACCTTTTGTGTCTTCTAGCATGAACATGTGACATATATTTCAGATATCAGTGTTAATATATCCACACTTATCAGCAAAGCTTACTAGACGGTAATAGATTTTACTGGACTAAAACTAGCAAAACTCACAGACTGTGTTACATTTATTTTTCATGAACTATGACATTGTGCAAAATGCCTGCAGAGGACTATGATACTGAGGAGTAACAGAGGATGAACATCCATCTGTGTGTAGGATTAATATAACACAGCAGTTAGTTGTATCAATGTCTGTTAGCCTGTTATGGGAGAACATCCCAAAGTCAAGCAGGTCATTGATTATTACTACTTTAGTGACACTCACAAGCACATGCTGAGAATCAAAGGAAATCATTGGATTTTACCTGGAAATCAGACACACAACCAGCAGATCCTAACAGCTAAGCAACTCTCATCAACAGATTTCCCAATCTGTCTTTGAGTAAACACCAACCCTATGTACTGAAACATTCTGTTTATTGTCCTCAGAGGCTGTCAGGTCACCAGGGGCCAGTGACCGCCATCAAATTTGACCGCTGGCATATCATCACAGGCAGTAAAGATGGCTATGCCTTGGCATGGAGTGCCCTGGGAAAACACTCTCGCTGTCTGCAAGCTCTCAGACATCCCAAGTGAGTGAAGCACTACATGTCTGTCCCGGACGTTAGGTTTTGAGCAGCAGGTTCACACAAACAATAACAATAACATGTCGTTTACGGCAATGAAACAAGGGAGGTAACTCCTCCAACACTAGCAGCAGACCTCAGGCTTGTTTGCTCCAAGTCAGATAATAAAAATTCCTCAGCTGTGCAGACCATTGAGTATTTATTCCTGTATTGTTATTTCTGTTGATAAACAGTTTTCTTGAATTAATATCAAGCATCATGTTTAGAATAATTTTCATACATGTAAATATGTTCATGTGAAAAATTCCAATATTGTATAATGAGGATATATAATACTGATTTGACTTCTGCATGGAATATTTCAAATAACTGAATATGTTTCTAAATTAAGGCTAAATGTATGAAAACTTAATAACAAATATCATGGAAAAATAATTTGGAAGTTGCACATATGAAGTAACACTGCCAATTGCAATGTTTCCAGAGAGGTGCTCTGTCTGGAGTTCATGTTCCTCCGTGTCATCACGGGATCGGCTGATGGTCGCCTCAGGATCTGGAATATCAAAACTGGCCAGTGCTGTCGCATCATGAGAGGCAACAGTCGCAGTGACCCAATCCACTCCATCATAGCTCTGGGGGATAGGTAAGACTGCGGCCCGTTACTGTAACAGAGGTGTTACTATGAACAGCATAGAATACCTAAAACAAACTTTTAAACGTAAATTTAAAAAAATGTTTTTTTTGTTCATTTATTAAAATGCATGCTTGGTCCAGTGTTAAATTTAAGCTGTTTTTTAATTCTGAGTTTTGTTTCCAAACATTATTAGTCATTTACCCTTATAATATCTTCACTGACAAAATATACTATTTCTACTGACTGGTTTGAAGTTTATTTTTTTTCAGTACTAAATAAACTTGATAACTCCTAAAAAATCTATAATCCATAGACCTTGTACAATATTTTAATATCAACCTATGTCCTTGAAACTTCATTATCTTTATATATCATCTTATAATGATTTGTTCATATACAGGCAGTGGTCTCTCTACATCTGCTAACCTTATCATGATCATTTATCTGTTTCCAGAATCACACTGAACACTCACAACAACCTGCTTGTATTGAACTTTGAGAAGGTTGACTGGGACTATAGCCTGGAGACAGACAAGGTGCCATCCCTAGTGCAGTACAGTTCCTACTCAGACTCCCCAGTCAGACAGCAGCCATACTCCTACATCCGGGCACAGAGGATGAAGGTGGCAGGAGCAGCCAACAAGAAGATCATCAACCATGATGGCAAACTGGATGAGCCACTGAGGTGCACGCCTCTCATGCAGACGTCATTTCGTGCCCCTCAGATACCTCACAGCGCTAAAACACTCAGTACCCACTCTATGTCTGAGGCAAGGATGATCCAGTTCAGCAGAGGAACATCTGGCCTAGAGAGCCAGGAGTGGACAACATCAGGTCCAGGTTTTACCACTGATTCACGTATCACCTTTCAAACTGACCCTTACCACACCATGTCTCCTCCTAACAGCGCCTTTAAGAAACCACCTCTGTCGCCTCAAGCTCAGTCGTCAGCTCACTCTCGGACCCGTCCAGGAACATCAAAGTCAGGCAAGGGACAACCTACTGTTACTATTTTAGAGCAGAAGCCAGACCATATGGAGGAGGAAGATGTGCCAACAGAACCTCCTGTTATTCATCGAAGAGTCTCATGGGCATTTGATAAACCTCTTACTAACAAATCAAAAGATTTTAGTTTGTCTGAAATGAAGTCTTTGCTTCGCTCTCAAATTAGAATGAAAGCTGAAAGTGTGATTCCTCCTGACTTTATTTATTTGACTGTAAATACAATTCAGAACTCCATGAAACCAAGTGAAACAAATAGAAACACTCAGAATAATATCAGAGATATTGAAGTAGTTCCCTACACACATAAGCAACGCCCATCCTCCTCCCCTGGGAAAATTGATCCCAGGACAAAAGTACCCATTGAAGACCTGGATCTGGAACAGTTCATTCCTGTAGGACAAGGGGAAACAATATCTGACTACTCAGATATTAGATCTGTGCGTTCACTCCGAACCAAGGAACAACCAAAGCCTCCACCAATACCACCAAAAGAGTCCATTGCAACTCGCTGTGTATCCACTCCTATCAACCCATCTCGACACATAAGCATCCATCCTAAGAGGATCAAGTCAACACTACCAAGAGGTAGAGTTATCCGACCAATATCTGCTGCTGTAATGCAGAGGACATCAGCTCATCCTCCTCTCAGGGAACCCAAGTCCCAGCGTCCTGTGACAGCCCCAAATTTGACCCGCCCCATCACCTCGACATCCATCCCTCCCAGCATTGCAACAGCACTACCAGGGGCTCCTGTCCATCGCCCCAAGTCACGTGGACTGACGTCCTCACAACATACATCCAATGTAGTCCCGATGCTCATGTATTCAAAAGAAGTGAAGGACACTATAGAGATGTTCAAGCAAAGACAGAAGGACCGAGAACAGCTCATACCTCGATCAGCAAGTGAGCCTAGTCTGGGAAAAGTCAGTCCATTCAATGACCCATTGAGAAGTCATGTCCGATTTGAGCTCAGGACACACAAACAAGAAAAGGAGTACATCAACGACATTGAGACCATGCATCGTGATCAGAAACAACGGGAAGAGGATACAATGGAGAAAAAGAAGAGAGCAGCATGGTTGGCTAGGGTCAAGAGCAAAGAGAGTAAGGACAAAGAGGTCAAGGGCAAAGAAGTCAAGGACACTCTAAAGACTGTTAGTGTGCCAAAATTAGAGTTGAGCCAGTAGAAACTATTGAAATTCAAAACCATTTTACAAAAAGTATGACTTACAAAACATCCTCCTACTTATGAAAATAACAAAAACTTTAGTGTGATTCCAGTACTGCAGAGGACTCCTATAATGACTTCCAAAATGAAGACTTGTATGTTGGACAATATTGTGTTTATTCCTTGTTTATTCTACAATCCCAGTATTTCAGCTTAGATTCTTCCAAGTCTCTCTTCCATTTCATTAATAACTAAACCTCCAATAGTATGTCATTAACATGAACACTTTTATTTGAATTTGAAAGAAAAACAACACTTTTTTACATTAAATCTGTTGTATATCTCTGTACCAACAATATCTTTGAAAAAACATAAGAAATATTGTTTATTGTGAATTTCATTTTTATTGAGTTGAAGAAGTTTGACTGCTAAAATTAAGACCTTGAAACATTCTTTACAACCTTAAAGTTTTGACGTGTCTATTTACCTCATAACCAACATGTTTATCTCAATTATGATTCTATGAAAATGTGATAACAAATGCTTTGAAAGTTTCCAATGTGAGTTGTGTCAGTGACTGGATATTTACTACTGTAACAAGTGTTGCATTGAAAGTGCCATTGTTATGCCTTTGAGAAAGGGTTAGGTTTAAGTGATGATGTGTTTACTAACATGAGTGTGATACATAGACTGTGTGATTCTTACTGTTTGAACCAACTCTTTAATGTGTAGGAGAGGCACACAATCGAACATATATTTTAGACAGCTGCAAACATTACAAATCAAATAACATTTGATCATAAAACAGAAAAGGTATTGTAAGATAAAAAAGTAAGATGACCGATAGTAGAGATGTCCTTGATAAAGCAAGTAAGAATCACTAGCTGCAGTGACAGTCACATTCAAGCAAAATTGGAATTTTTAAATTTGATATGCTGCAGGATAAACCTTATTCACCATCGGTAAATATTTTCATAATAGTTAGACTTATGTTAATGTTTGAATTAATTTTATCCCTAAACTACTTGAAGCCAGGATTTGAAGAAATTAGAGACTAAATTATTACTGCATTGTCCTGTGCTATTATATATTGTATTTGTTCTCTTTGTCTTGAGTCTTTGCTGAGCAAAGCATGTTACAACTAAACCAAAATTTCAACATAACTCTAGATTTGGAGATATAAGTTACTCAACAGTTATTTCCCTTTACAGATATACTTGGAGATTCTACTGAAAGTAGGATATGTTAAAAAAGTGATTAAATTGTTCTTGGTGTATCTAGAATTTCCGCATGATGCTGAATGTCTAACATAGGAAATCAAATTACTGTTTACATAATCATAAAGCTTTTTACCTCTGAAAATTGACAAAATATCAGATTCTTTGACAGTATAAGACTTTAATTTAGGATGTAAACAATCAGAACTAATTGGAAAGAATATTTTCTCACAGGATCGGCTTCAATATATATTCAAGGAGAATTTGCCAGTTTGTACTTATTCATCATTTGTTTACAAGAGTTTGTTTTGTTAACATGTGGATTGTACATATATTCAATGTAATGCCAGTTAGTGCTACGTGTGTCTGTCTCATCATCCCCATTGGGCATCTCAAGAGCAAGGTGCTTGTGTGCAGCAGCACCTAGAAGTCTCTGTCTCATGTATTCCCGAAGTCATACTACTCTGTACAGTGAAACCCTGCTAATCCAGACAGTCCTGTTCCCAGTTAAATGATTGGCATGTACATTGCTTGTACTAGTCCACACATATGCTGGTTATATAGTGCTAGCCTGAGATACCATACCACACTGTTAACATGAATACCCACTCAGACACAGTGTACTGACTCCACCCAGTGTTACTTTATACCCTTGATGCCCAGCACAAGGCATGATAACAGTAAGTACCATCTTTCAACATATTTTCATATGACATGGATGTGGACTGTAAACCAAAACCTTCCACTGACCAGGGAGGTGCTGTATTCACTGGACCACAGGGCTGGTAACAATAATGAATCATGGGTATGTGGTAACTCTGTTGTGTTCACATATACAACAGTGAATGTCTGGGCTGCAGGGTTTCTGGGTCAACCATGTCCTGGCTAATGAGGTTTGACTGTAGTTGCCTTATTTGTTTCAGTGTGATTGTATACCCAACTTACAATATCAGTATTATTTGTACTCATATATATGTTTGTGTCAGTGTTGTGACATATTTAGAGTCTTGAAAATGATGCAATCTGGAGATTTTCTTTTAAAACAGGATTGTGATAAATACAATTATCAAATTTGATCAATATACATAAAAACTATCCATAACTATAAGTAACCTGTGTCTTCTATTTAAAAACCATATACATATGTAGTGGAAGGATAATTTCTAATACTATGCATTGGTATAAGCTGTATTTTGTGACATAAGATAGAAAGTCATTGTGAAATCCTTCCAGATATTGCCATGTGTTGATGTACTCTTTACTAGGTTTTCTATTTTTATATATCAAAGTCTGTGATATCTTGATTTATATTGGTCTGTTGGATGAAAAACAGAATAAAATAAATATTCCAACTATGTTTTCTTTGTATTGTCTTTACCTACACTATGAAGATATTTAGTGGTGATGCTGGGACTTAAATAAGGTTTTGAGTAAATGTAATTTTTATTCACTAAAGTGAATGGTAATATGAAAGTCGAGGATTTCTTAAACTGCCGGTAGGACAAAACATATTAACATAATACTTATATTGAAATTGTATTTCTCTACTTATATATTTATACAATTGCCATAATACAACACATAAAGTTATACATAATACCTTTGTAAAGTACCTATAAAATATCCACCTTAATGCACAGAAGCACATACATCATGAGTTTGTAATGTTGACAAGTCCCATACAGGAGACAAATTAGTGGTTGATTACATGAAAAGCTATCAACAGCAGTTGTGTAGGATGACAGACAATCAACAATGTCACAAGGCAATGTTTTTAATTGTCAGTGTAGAGGACGTAGTACATGTATCAATGATGACAGTTGACTTCACCTGATCATCAGTAGCCTATCTGTTATACTCCAGCTAAATGTGGGGGTGGGGGTTTAGCCTAGTGGTTAAAGCATTTGCTCCTCACACAGATGAGCAGTTCGATTCCCCACATGAGTACAATGTGTGGCGACAGTCTGTAAATAATCGGGTAGGAACCAGACAATCCAGAGATCAACAGCATGAACATCCATCAACGCAATTGGGATAGATCACAGTGTCAACCCAGTCATGGAGCCTGACCACCCCGTTACTCCCTCTTACAACAAGCATTGGTTACTGAATTCTAACCCAGATCCAGCGTAATGACTAGGGTCATCGTAAGTTACAGCTTATTATAAGCACAGAGTACCCTGACGTTTCTGTCTCATGTTTTCAGTTACTGGGACCCATCCACAAAGCGTTAGA
>VKKT01004041.1:59381-73275 GCA_008038995.1 Haliotis laevigata | reverse complement strand
TACCTGGCTGAGCGACCTAACTGCCATCTATAGTCTGATCTATTGTTTTCAGCAGCTATTCGCATTTTTACTAAGTTTTGCCCGATTTTACGAGTAAACATGCTTTTCTGGATATCGTATTACGCATCCCACTGAACGCCCAGTTAGGCCGAAGTGGGTTATTTCGACATATGCTATTTGCATTTGTGTCAATTTTAGGGATACARAGTAGCAGCCTAAAAACAGGGTTTTTTTCTATTTCCGATAGTACTTTAGGAACCTAAGTTTCGTTGTCATGGTGTGTAGCAATATATATCACAGATTTATTCAAATAACGGTACTACTACTGGTCTCCTTCTGCTACCAGTACATCTTGGTTAGAATTAATCTCCAGTATGTTCAACCGTCAGTGATTTTCTGACTGTGATTTGTGTCACTCATTCACATCAGCTCCTTCTTCATATCATTGTAAAAAATATTCCTTTTTAACACAGCTACAATATTACTAAACAGGCGTCTGTTTCACATGGAAGACAACCATACAAATAACAGGATCGTCTCATGCAGACAATACTCTAACAGTCGTTGATTGTCTGACTATGGGTTCTTCTGTCCCTTGCAAGCTTACTTCTCAAAGGGATAGAAGGGATGATCTTTGTATCTGCAACATAGAAACATGACAGTTGAAAGGACGAAGGTGCGATGTTCACGAAAGCTTCTTCACCACGACTACCATAAGTGCATAATAGCGTATTGGCGTTACGTGTTCGATAGTCGTATCGAAAATGGTGTGGAAAAGATCTATATGGTGTATGCCACTACTATTGGAGGGTCGGGTGTCCTAGTCGTCATAGGCGCGGTAATTCACTTGGCAGATTTACGTCCCTTTGGCAAGACGTTGGCTCCACTAAAGTTATACCTGCATTACTAAGACCTGTATTCCGCCAATATCAAGCTGACGCCTTGTGACTGGAATACTGTTAAAAGCAGCGTTAAACCAAACCCAGTCATTCACAGTAGTGAGTATGAGTGATGGATCAACGTTCGAGCAATATCCAGGCCTAATTAAGCCTTGAAAAGCCCAAACACTAATGATCCAGCCAAACATTGTTATGAAAACTAGGTCCATTGAATTTATACCGATCCCCATGTATTTCTACACTTTTTACATACCACCAAAAGACATATATAAGCACGTTATTTCTGTCATTAAATATCAATATATGGAGACCATCTCCAAATATGTATATTATTTTTATGACTTTCCTCTAGAAAATGCGATAAATAAGAGTGCTTACGCGATGAAATTTTGGAGATTGACTCTAAGTCCTCTGTCCAGAAGCAGCATTGTCTTCATATCCACCTCGCTGAGTTTGAAGTCAAATATCTGAAACAAGTAGATTTGATACGTAACAACAACATGCAAAATATCCTTCAAATGACATTTTAAATGTAGTTCAGGGAATAAGGCATTCTTTTCCTTCATTAAATGTCTCTGGAGACCATCAGTTTCAGGGCAGGTAAAAAAAGAGAAAAATCAAACGAATGTTCCTGTGAATTATTTCAAAATTTAGAAATAGAACAAACACTCACATCCATGTTCTGAGCCAGACGAGCAGGATTCGTACTCTTTGGAACCAAAGCATAGCCTCTCTGTATGCCGTATCTGAGGATCACCTGGTGCACACGAAAATAATTTGGGTCAGTAGTCCATCGCAAAAACATAAGACATACGTAGATAGATTAGACTCGAGAGTTCATTGTAAATAGCGTATATGTTTGGGGCAGTAGTATATCGTCAAAAAACCATATCTATTAGGGAAAGCAGTGCGTTGCAAATGAGAAACATTATAGCAATTAATCGTTAGGAATCGTTCCAGGCGTACGTTCATCGCATGTTTATATACGGTAACTTTAGGTATAATTATGCATGAGTGACTCTTTGGCATTTGGTATGACAAATTTGTCAGGTTTGACAGTATACCTGAGCTGAAGATTTGCCGTATTTCTTTCCGACTTTGACAATGGTCGGGTCGTCCAGGAACATTGGAGCATTTTTGGTTCTACTGAAATATACGAAGGTAAGACTCATCAATTAGCTCTTGAAGACCTGACGGAATACAATTCAAGCTGTCCGTCTGAAATTGACATTTATTTGACTGGTATGTAGAAGAATATGTTGAAGCAGCATATTGAGGCGATCGTAAAATATAGAGTACCTATGAAAGAGCGAGATGAAGGCTATTAGACAACTACTGAGGTCTCAAGTGTCTTATCAACATCCTAAGTGTAGAGGACATACCAAACATCGACCTGTTGCCTGGAAACACCGTTTCCTGGATTCACGGACGGAGCCCGTGCCTAACTTCAAGACATTCGACTGTGAAATATACTGGACATTCTCGGGACACATCTTATGGGGCCTATCAAATGTGTATGTACAATAAAAAAAATAAAATAAAAAAAAATGTATATGTACATGCAGATGTATTGCTGCGCCACGTATTTAATCCATATTACTGGAAAGGTAATCCAAATATAATGCGTTTGAATATAATCTGTTAACCTTTCTTTAACCTTGTATAATTGTCTACACAACTTTTTTGGACGCTTCGACCTTCTGGTTAATCCTTAATTTCAAAATGGAAATTTACGCTTAAAAACTCTCAAACTGAACTCACTGCTGAACGTACTGCTCTAAGTGTGGTGGTCTAAGTGTTTTTGAAGTTCGCCAGAAGTGTAACATTAACGAAGGAGAATAAAACACAACTTACTAGATCTGTCCCGGTGCCCCGAACGGACCATAGGCAGTAGTTGAGATGCCGTTCTTGAGGGAGAACTGGAGAAGGTCTTCCTGTGCCAGATATGGAGTTATCTCCACCTGAATACAAACAAAGTTGTCAACACTATGTCAGGTCTGGTATTAAAGAAGGTGAGTTAGATGAGTTTTACCGCTGCTTTGAACAGTATTCCAGTTACACAGTAGGTTACGGAGGAAAGCGCGGTAAAATTTATGTTACATGCAAGTCTCAGATATTTACCAGTGTGGTGAAACCCTTTTTAGAAGCACGATTAAGGCGAATCCGTGGTGTCATATTTAACAAATAATATCTACCTGGTTGTTCGCAGGCTTGTACTTGAGACCGTCCATTTTGAGAATCCTCTCCAGTTGTTGTTTATTGAAGTTTGAGACCCCGATAGACCTGACAAGGCCCTTGTCCACCAGCTTCTCCATCGCCTGTTCGGGGGGAGAATGATATTAAGTAGCTTCCATACAGATATTCTTTTAAAGTAGATCCCTAACACCAATGTGATTGTATGTCTTGTCATATATAAAGATTTCATACCACTGTTATTTTTCTGAGCACAAGAGAAGGGATCATGACACCATGGACATGTCGAACATTTTAACCATGTACTCGTGGCAGACAGACAAAATTCATTATTATATTCAACATTGGGATTTTCTTAGGCTAACTGTTTTTCTTAAATTCAAAGGCATTTACATTCAAGGCAATGATCTACAACTGAGCATAGAAACATGTATAATGCTTATTGGACCCGTGATCAGAGTACAAGTGTCTTCAAGGCCGATGTAATAGTTGAGAGTTGGATCTGACTCATGAGTGGATTGCACCTCGTTTGTAATAGCATTGACATTATGTTGTTCTTTGTATTACTCAGGGCCTAACTGAATATTTTTAAAGATGTTTTGATTTGACCTTCCGTAATGTTTCGTTTTTTGGGGGACCAAGTTTGTACGTATCGCCCAATATGTTTTGTTGTTTCCCCACTTAGATGACTTTGGATGGAGGCTACCTACTCTCCACGTATCGACGTAGTCCGTCATGGTCGTTTTGGTCCTGACCTTGTCCTGGGGAAACAAAATGTGTAGGCATAATTAAAAACACATCATGGAGGTTAAAATGAAACGTCACGACATTACTAATATCAATCAACCAATTATAATTTGTTTCTTTTCAAATCCAACTGTGTACATTCTATTGCTTGGCTGGTTACACTATAAGACATATTATACTCTTTCGTTTGTCTCTCAGTTGCACAACTGTTGATTATGGAACTCAAACAGTGCTCCAAACTTCAACATATATATTCCAATACCAATGTTTTGACTCACAGTGTAGGCCACAGGAAAGTGTATCATATACAGATCAATATAATCCATGTCTAGGGCCTCCAATGACTCCCGACACGCTGGCTCCACCTTATGTGGTTCATGACAGTGGCCCCATATCTGCAATGATAACACGCCTGAATGATAACGTACATTAACGCTGTTGTGAAAGGGTATTTGCCGAAATGGCGCGGAGAGTTGGTTACATATTGACTGTTTAAAAAAATCTTCAGCATAGGATTACGTCAATCTACCTTAAAAACCACAAAGATTGGGGCATGACGTAAAGTGCATTTAAGAAATCAAAATCTAAATGCACATAAAAAAACATTTAAGATGTTAGTTACTAAGAGACTAATATTTGCATGACAGTTGCCCGAATTGAGGTGAGGTAGCAAACGTAATGGATCTTGGGCACACACGTCTAAAATCGCTAATGTGTAGTGACAAGTAACTCTAATAGTGGATATGACCATCCCCTGTTACAAGACAGGTTGGTATATGTTGCAATGTCGCTCGGAGGGCCTGGATGATTTCTTGTCGACTTGTGGGAGTATCTGAAAATCTTTGGAGAGTGTGCCACACGTTGACGTTCTTGTGTGTAATTACGTTCTGAACAATTCGACATGGAGTTGTCATGCTTATGGAGTACACCGCTGGACAGCTGTTGTAGAGATGGAAGTATTAGTGGACAAAGAATTCTATTTATGTAACGCTAAGCTGTCAAATCGCCGTTAAAGATGACCAGTACTGGAATTCTCTCATGCCCACACATTCTTCCCTACACCATAATACCAACAGTATCAGAAGCCCCGACCGTAGCATGCCGCCGTTCGTTTTCCCCACTACTGCATCTGCTCTGAACAGACAGAACCAGCTTTTGCTGTGAAGAAGAACGTCCGTCAGTCACGTCACTGCCAATTTCAATTGAGCTCGAGCCTATCTCAGTGTCTAACGACGATATTGCTCTGTCAATAACTGTTTACTATAAGGTCTCTACGCCCAAATTCCTAGACCCTTGAGTTGCCTGGCCACTGTCTGTCGACTAACCAAATGCCCCGAGGCATTCGTCAATTCCGGGGTAGCAAAGGACCAGTCTTCACTGGGTGTAGTTACCCTGGGTCTTCCTGTTCTTGGCTTGTCTGATGTCTGTCTGTTATGTTGGTTAGTTACAGCAACCAAAAGTTGGGGCAATCAAAATTTGCAATGTGGAAATGGATGGCTCGCGTTGTTCGGGTGATAATCGAGGCATTTGTTTTGGGTTTTTTTATCAGCGTGAGCGTTTCACAAGCGTCCGTATCTTTATACACCTTGATAGCACGTTCAGTGTGTTGGATTGATTTGGGATTGATTGTATGTAAACATGTGTTTTCACATTTGTGCAGTTTCTTTGATAAGAGGTAAAGTTTCTTTTGGCCGTCGGTATATTTTTTATGCAGGGAGACACACATTGAACTACACAGACAGTGGGCGTTTATATGTTTTAAAACACTTGAAGGAAATTGAATCACTCCCACGTGCAACATGTAATACACTATACGAGGACGTAAATCTTTTAGAAACCATTTTAAAACGACTGTGTATTACTGTAAACTACGAAAAATGGCGTTGCGACATTTAATCCTTGGTATGATCACTCACAGCAAAACATATACGTAAGGTTTGATATTATTAATACACCCTTGGTATGCCACTTAACACGACGAGACGTATACCCAGTACGTAGTTATGGAATTTGGATAAAGTTGGACCTCCTTAGACTGGTTCCCGTTATATCGGAAACCATGCGTGTTTGTTATCGCAAATATGTACTCAAAGAAATCCTGTAAACACATGATTGTGAATCAGAAACTTTGATAACGATGTTCCTTGGTTCATCACAGTCGGCATGAACGAGGTTTAACAGTGTCATGTGGTCAGATCTGTCTACATAATTAACATAACAATACTGTAAGCAAGCCAGTTTTCCTACCTTAGTCACAATGAAAAGTTCCGACCTCTTTACTTTTCCTTCCTTTATCAGTTCCTTAATGGCGACGCCGATTTCCGGTTCCGTTTCATAGCGCCAGGCTGTGTCAATATGGCGGTATCCAATCTGTATTGCGGCCTTCACCGCATCACCAACCTCGTTTGGCTGTAGGGGAACACAGACTGAAAATCTACATACATGTTACATCTTGGAGGTCATACAGAGTTGCGACCCTTTGTCGTGCCATAATCCGTGTTTTCAATTTCAATTATGATCATTGGTCAATAAGTACCATAAAAACTGTCATCCCTCTCACAAACCCAGCCTGGCATATCTCCACAACTGAATAATGCGCAGAGGCTCAAGTAACACAAACACATTTATGTTGCACTGACTGATCTCTCTAGATTACAGTGCATCCTGGGAATACATATTCCCTACATGTATTACAAGGTTTGACATGGATAACCACAAAACCGAAACCTTTTTGGGCGAATGGTGTTCCAAGATATTTGTTATATCGTTGAATATTTGGAAGATCCCTATCAAAAGTTGAGTAGTATGCATGTAGTCAAAATCTACCCGGAGGTCTGCAGTCCACATCTACCAGGAAGTCTACATTCCACATCTAATCTCAAGTCTACGGTCCACATCTACCCGGGTGTCTACAGAAAACACCACCCTAGGTCTACAGTCAACATCTTCCTCTTGGTCTTCAATGAACATCTAACTGGAGGACTATTCTACTTGGAGGTTTATAGTCCACATCTAATTGCAGGTATGGTCTACACTAAACATCTATCAGAAGGTCAGGACCCCGACACAATGAATACAGTACAAGCCAGAAATCTACCTTCATATAATATCTGGACGTAAAAGGTTCAATACCAACCTTGAAATTGTTGTAGGTTCCTAAGCCGAGCATAGGCATGTCATACCCACTGTTCAGACGTATGGAAGGTACTTTGCCTGCCATCTTGAAAAAGCCTCTCACACCACCTTTACCAAGAAAAAAACGAAATGCAATGTTACTAAATTATATATTGAATAATCAATGATTAATATTTCAACAATATATCGGTACAGCTACATTGCCATTGGCACATGCTGTTGAAACAAGCAGAAACTCGTATTGAGGAACACTCCGACAGAAGAACTCACCAGTCGGACGATCGCAGATGCAATGTAAACCCGACAATGTCACCTCGATAACACAGGTACTTCAAATAAAAATATATATATATCTAACATCGGGTTGAATCCTCATGATATTTTCATACGTAGTCACAATGACTGGTATATTTTCTGTTATCTCCGAAACGATGCAAATATGCATATCACACTTTTAAAACAGAACATGAAAGAGATGCCAGCATTTCAGTCATGTCAGTCGCAACTCGGATATCCACGATGACACAGAGTTTTTCAGACATACATATTCGGGGCCGTGGGGTAGCCTAGTGGTTAAAGCGTTCGCTCGTCACGCCGAAGACGCGGGCTCGATTCCCCACATGGGTACAATGTGTGAAGCCCATTTCTGGTGTCCCCCGCCGTGATGTTGCTGGAATATTGCTAAAAGCGGCGTGTAAACCACCCCTGTAACTAAACCATATGCGCCCACCCCTGCATTGACAATACCCTAGAACCATATCCCAATTACTGAACACTTCCATCAGTTTCTTTTAAGATGAAGAGTTTATGACTATGGTGAGGTTTTAAAGCCACAACCAACCAACCCTTGATGTCCATAATAATGGCATGTTGAAATGTTTTGCAAGCAGAGTGTCGTCATTTTTTTTGTTCATCTAGATTTGTTTGGGAAGCTGGCAGGAATTCGCGGTCATGTACCCAGCCAAGGTCAGACAACTCTACGTATAACTGTATCTTTTTCCGTTCTAAGGAACGTACGTTAAAACACTATGATAACTTCCGAGTTTCCAAATAATGGCTCTGGAACAATTGCTTTTCATATCCGTATAAACTCGAAGCATTAACGAAACATAGAAAAACCTATGGCTATTTATGTCGATGTAACTGATGAAAATTCTGAAGTTATCAAATATGGTATTTAATGCTTAATGATAACATTATACAGTGTATTTTTATTGCACTGGATTCCACACACTTGGAGCACGCTCTAGGTGCTAACATTATTACATAGGCAAATGGTCAGCGTGCGCATGATATTCATTCTGATCTGCTTATCAGGCGCTAGAAGGATAACAGTCACGTTACCATCACACCCTTCCGGGTACCCATTTACAGGAACGAAGCCGGGGAGTGAAATTCTGGTCGTTTCAAGTAGCTTGTGACCTGTCCGTTTATTTGTATTAGTATTCACAACAATCTATCTTCGTTCCAATTTGTTTTAAACATATTGAGTGCAGATTTCATGTCCTCCTGCTGACAGGCTGTGACAACAAGATACTGCGCAGATATCTATGTTGCACTTTCTGATCACTCCAGATCTACCGTGAAGTCTTCAGCTAACAATAACAATCACCATCCACCTGGAGGTCTACAGTCCACATCTACTTGGGGTCTACAGTCAACACAATTATCTGGAGGTCTATAATCAACATATACCCAGAGGTCTACAGTCAACATCTACCCAGAGTCTACAGTCAACATCAACCTGGAGGTTTACAGTCAACATCTTCAATGAAGTCTCCAGTCAACGCCTACATTGGAGGTCGACAGTCAACGTCAACTCCGATAGTTAGGTCAGGACCCCCACCAGAATGAATTCCACACTGGCTTACGCTTTTGAAAAGTATTTACATAGAATTTATTTGAACGGATAATATTTGGTCATTGAACTTCCAACCCGGAAATTGTTGATGGTCCCTAAACCCAGCATGTCGTACCCCTCTTTTCGGACGTATAGAAAGGTACTTGTCCGCCATCTTGAAAAGGATCTCTCAGCACCTTGACAAAAACACCGGTACTCAAACTGCAAACATATCTAACGCTGAGTAATTGTCCTTCACATTTTTGACGTAGTCTCGGTAACTTGCATTTGCTGAGTTAGACGATGGAAACATGCGAATCAACCTTTCACAGGGAGACGGATTGGGAAAGTGTGGGTGTTTCTGAAAGTCTATTTCACGGATAGGGAACAGTTGAAGGATGTGTGAAGCTTTACTCATCGCCGTATGACGATTATGATCCAAGATCAAACAGAATTCATAAAATCGGTAACCATCTAAAATTTGGCCAACATTTAACTGTTTTCTAACGCAATGTGGGCAGAGATCTGTACATATTGACACTGAAAGTGAAAAGAAGATGAGACACAACGACAACAGCAAATGTTTTTTGAATGATCATGTTTGCATCTTTTATTAAATACATAGTTAATATTACGATGGCAATACCGCCGTTAAATACGGCGAGCACTCCGATTTTCATCAGTCCAATGAACCTGGTACTTGACAGATAACGTCAGGCGGAGGAATGTGACGTAGACATGTGTGATACGTCCCTTGCACGGATGCTAAGGTCATTGTAATCTCAATGTCAATACTGGCAGTTAGAGATATAATAAAACTGTCTGTGTCACGAAAAGGGAATGTAATAAGCATAGAACATTATACAATTACAACTGCATTTGTATAAGTGTAAATGCTACAACATACCAGTCACACAGACCCCTTCGTCACAGCCTCTTACCGTCCGCAGTTACACGTCACTCACATGTACCACCCACCAGGTATTTGCCAGGCGTCCAAGCTATTGCTGACATGCGATGGCGGTTATTTTAATAGTGTGTCAACAGTACTCGCACATACATGACTGAGGTGAAAAAAACTCATGTGGATGATATAACATCTACGAAACGCTGGCATTCATGATGAGGCATACATATTTCGGGCTTGTAAATTCAAGAATAATCCGAGATATATTTTGTGTCAGTTAGGGCATCAACGTACGTGACAAGGTGCAGGATTGAGTCATACTTTTCTCTCCCTCAGGGCATCAAAACCGTTTAGCTCACCCATCCAAGTAATAAAAGACTACTAATATAAGTATATACTTACAATCAGCGTAACTAAGATGACATAATCTCCCGCCGCAAATTATCAAATCAAACTTAAAAAGTAATGAAAGTGAAGGTCGTAGTTTAAGATGAAGTTGAATATCAACATAAACATGATCAGTCAACCTCTTTTGATATCTTGCTTTGTAGTTGTTCAAACACACAAATATTTTCAAGACTCACTTTGACCTTGACATGAATGTCATGGTATATGAAATATGCAAAAATAGTAATAAAGAAATTTCTTAATAATATCAAAAAACATTCAAGAGACGTTTTGAAAGTCTACGAAGAAAATCTAGTGAACCTTTCTTGAGATATCTTGCTGACAATCTTAACATGCAGGTTAACACGCTGACATCTCCAAAGTGTCGCCGTGACCTTAAAAATTACGTGATGGTCACAAAAATCGACTGGGTTCTGCGCCTCCCCTAGAGCTTGGTATCGAATATAAAGAACGGTTCTTGAGATATCTCGCTGACAAAGGTAAAACGTTAAAGTCCCCCTGTGACCTTGAAATGAAGGTGAAGGTCACCAAACGTGACTGGGGCCTTTCTTATATTGTGATGAACCTAGATACCAAATATGAAATTAAGAATCTAGTCAACGGTTCTTAAGGTATTCCAATTCGGTCGTACGGACGGACGGCGCCTAATACTAGATACCCCGCTTCGCGCTAAACGCACGGCGGGGGATAATAAGTAACTGTAAGTGAAGTCAAGTAAATATTACCGAAACATCCCATTTACTCCAGACTTCCATCAGTTTGTTTAAAAGATGAACAGTTTAGGTTCTTCGGTTCCGATTTCTGAGTTAACCGAAAAACCCAGACTGTAAATAATGACCACACAAGATCAGTGAGTTATTAATAATTCAGGAACAAATAAAAAATTAAGGTCACAAATACTCAACGCGTAGAAAATAGTATCCACCTTGTATTCTATACAAAAATCGTGTCCACTGGGGTAGAACCCGGAAACGTCTCCGTTGGCGGTCATTTTCAAGTCTTATGTTTTGAGCCGGTGTATTTCTACGTGTATTTGTGTTTGAGTGACCTGTACACACATGTATCTATGAAATCCAGCAACAAACCAATAGATATCGGGATCAGACCGAACCAGGAAGGCCGTTCCACCTATACCCATACTCTCGACAATATATATATTGGGTTTTCTTTCTTAATTTACTTACCAACAGAAATGGAAGCTCTGTTGACTTTATCTTTTTTTCTGTAACTCACATATTACTGAACACAAAAAGAAACTTGACACATGTATTTTCTGAGGTGGAAAAAAATCGAAAGCAAATTTCGAAATATTGTCAGTGAACATTGTCAATAAACATTCGCTGCAACACAGCCAAATATTTTCACCAAATGCCTTTATTGTACGTGCAAACTGAACAAGATGGAAAAAACAAAACTTCGTGTTACCCCGACAGATTTGCAATCAATCAGGCAATTGTTTGTCTGTACGGCTGAAGGTGATTGTTTCATACAGGAAACCCCTTTAAAATTGGAATCATTTGAAAATTGTTGAAATGCCAAGACTGTCAAATCAGGACCGGGAGCGCGCCATACGTAGGCTGAATGCTGGACAGTCTGTCACGGATGTTGCACGTGCCTTTGGATGCAGCAGACAGACAATTCATAACCTCAGGACACACCTGCTTCAAACAGGATCAACAGCTGATCGCCCACGGCCAAGGGCGCCCCGTGTGACGTCACAACGAT
This sequence comes from Haliotis laevigata, assembly GCA_008038995.1. NCBI lineage: Eukaryota > Metazoa > Mollusca > Gastropoda > Lepetellida > Haliotidae > Haliotis > Haliotis laevigata. The sequence continues at coordinate 61,421 of VKKT01004041.1, read as the reverse complement.
AGGACGTTGCAATACGGCTGCGTCATCTTCGTAATCGATTTGTGACCGCTACTTCCACTAGTAGAGAAATGTTCAATGGTAGAGAGACAATACGCAATCGTTTACGACCTGCAGGCATTAGAGCCCGGAGACCATACACTGGACCCATTTTGACTCCTGTTCGTAAGACCGTTGTCGATACTATGCCAGGCCTTAATTGGAGTTACTTAACTAGGTTGTCATGGGGTAAATCCTGAAGTGATGCCGGTCTCAGATGATTAGCATTTAAGTGAACCACACGAGCTCGGGCTATATTAAAAGCACAAAAAGATTCTATGAGGTCATATAACAACAAATAATACGCACCTGGTTATTCGCAGGCTTGTACTTGAGACCGTCCATTTTGAGAATCCCCTCCAGTTGTATATTGAAGATGGAGACACCGATAGACCTGACCGGGCCCTTGTCCACCAGCTTCTCCATGACCTGTTGGTGCGGAGAGTGGTAGTAACTACGTTGTATATAGAACTCCTTTAACACTGATGTTCATAACAGGTTTTGTTTTTCTTAAAATAGGTATTTTACAAACGTATTCTCAACGCTGCATTCAATGCAATTATCTTCAACAATGAAACCTCTTCCTTTTCATTATGCTTATGTTACACGTCATCAGTAATATATAGTTAAACTACAGAAAAACTTACAAAATTGTGCTTCGTTCTGCAGTGACAGTTGGATAAACAATCGTTCAGTGAAAGTTTTTTGTATTTGTCAGGATATTGTGTTCATTATTTACCACTTTTAAGCCTTTTCCTCTATATCATGCTTACTTAACAGTTTAGAACAATTATGTTCAAGACCGATTGTGCATTCTGGATCTGGAGCAGTGTCGTATCAGTTGTGTGCACGAACATATTTTTCTGTTACAGTATTTGTAACGAGTTTGTGTATTCATTTGGTTTACTCAGCGCGTAACTTTGCAATGTACATATCACCTAATAGTTTAATGTTTCTTCCTAGAGGAGTTAGGCTGGAGGCCACCCACTCTCCAAGTGTCCAGATAGTCCGTCATGGCCGGCTTGGTCATTTCCTCGTGCTGGACAAACACATTCATGAACAGATAATGTAGTCTAAAATATTAATGATATATTAATTATATATATGTATTGAAATATTTCGCGTTAGATTTTTAATATAAATGTAAATATTACCGAAACATTCCAATTACTGTAAACGCCCATTACATTGTTTTGAGATGAATATTGTGTATATATATACTTTATTTCCATGGATGGATTATAAAATAACACTGACATAACTTGACTGCATGAGGTAACTGCAACGAGATTATTTTCAAATTGAAATGCATATCTGGACCTCAAAACCTAAGCTACGACATCAGAAATTGACCTTACAAGATCGATAAGTGATTAATGATTAATGTATATATTTCAAATATTCTCAGTTATATATTTACAGTATATATGTCCTACAGTGGTTGAAATGAGTGACAGTAGACCCTGGAAATAATGCTAGTGCAATCACGAATGTCGACATATGAAATCTTTTTGCAAGAAGTCTGTGGTCATTTTTTAATCTGCGTTTGTTTTGAAAACTGGTAATATATTTCTGTGTTTCCAAACAGGTAATCTAATCTGGAAACTTGGCAAGTAGATAGAAACAAGTCTTGCCGAAGAGGACTCGAATAGCTTTCCTGTGCCCTTATACCGGTACATTCATACATTTGAATACAAAACAGTACATTAACACTATCAACGCAAACTATAACAAGAGATATAGAGCTCCATACTTATATTATGTACATCCCTGCATACATCATCGGATGACCAGAGAAAGACACTAAGCTAAATGCAAGTAAAACAATTGTATAACGTAGAATACTGACAAACTTTATGGATAACACATTCTTGGATTTCACGAGTGCGAGGTTTCGATACAGATTCTTTTAGCGTTGTATAGTATATTGAGAACTTTAGGAATATGTTTAATTGGATTTCTCGTATAAACAACCTTGACCAGCTATCAAGTGCTTGGTTTCAT
>VKKT01004040.1:4462-15992 GCA_008038995.1 Haliotis laevigata | reverse complement strand
TGAACGAGATCTAGGTAAGGGGTCGAGTATCATATAACACACAATTACATTTGAACTTTATTCTTCACCTTACCAGGTTGTAATTCCCATGCATATCTGTCTGTGATGCTTCCTGCCACGTGACACCAGGATGTAACAAGTAGTTACCCGATATGGATGCATCGAGAACCCAACAAATACCTTGTGTTGAGTCTATAAACACATTCCTTAATGGCGCCACAATCTGCGTCATTATTCACTATACAGACGCCATCATGTCACCTCCATACTTTAAGTCGATGTTTCAAACGATGCATTACTCCGGTTTTTTACGGGATTTATACTGACATAAAGACCTAGTACCGGTGATGATATGCTTGTCTCGAACTCAGGAAAACTCGACTTAAGTAGAGAGTCTACACGATGTCGAAGTTACTTGTTTTATACCTCAATCCAACTACATGTACATAAGTCTTATACTACGAGCATGATATAAATCTGGCAGTCTCTCTCTCTCTCTCTCTCTCTCGCTCTCTCTCTCTCTCTCTCTCATTAGACCAGACAATCCACTGATCGATATTGTGAACAACGACCCTCACCGTCTCAGGGTACGACTACACGCAATCAGCTGAGTCACGGTGTCCACCCGATCCATAAAGTGGCCCATGTTGGCGGTCTATTCCCACCCGGAATACCCACCGGTACTATTTCACTTCGATATAACGAGCAGTGGTGACTACCCGTGAAGATCTGGGTTAGAATTGGTCTTCAGTAACTCATGCTTGTCGTAAGAGTGAAATAAAGGGGATCGGGTGGTCAGGCTCGCTGACTGGTTGACCACATGTCGTCATATCCCAGCTGCGTAGAACGATGCTCATGATGTTGATCACTGGATTGTCTGGTCCAGACTCTAACATATGTTATACTTGGGATTACACTTTCTTAGTCAAGTACAAATTCTAGTACTTTTTGGATTGAGTCCCATCCGGGATTCGAACCCACACCCTCAGAGTGAGGCACCTAATCGCCAGCAAACAAAGTCAGCCGCCTAACCCGCTCAGCCACGGCAACTTTGTGTACAAGAATCTGTACTTGACTAAGAAAGTGTAATCCCAAATATAACATATGTTACATTTAATCACTTTCTAAAATGGCACTGTGTTATCATGGTCCAGACTCGACTATTCCCAGACCGCCGCCAAAACAACAAACCAGCCAACCAACCCCCTCAGTAGTGACTGTTACAATACGTCTCTGTACCGGGTGGCTAACTGAAACTGGACCAGGCTAACGGGTAGGTAATAGCATGAACAATGTTTTTTATCGGGGCACAATGACCAACCATCCTGATCAATCTATGTAAGTTAATCATTAGAAAATAACACATACAAAACATGTGTAGTGCATTATCCATATATCCTGACCAACACCAGCATGAAACAGTATTGTTGTAGAAATATTATTGGTAATAATAATACCATTTAAACATTATGCTTCAGGTAACTAGCACAGAGCTGTGTACAGCGGGATGACTGGCGGAGGATAGACACGTACTATTATAGTATTCAGCGGGTTTGTAGTGGAGAAACACGTACAAATGAGGCCACACGCACCTGCATTGACCTAAAGGTGCACTAATATATATGATGTCTCCATCCTCGTCGCGAGGCTCTGCCAGGTGTGATTAACAGGTAACAGCCTTACCGCGTCCCTTTCAGGCTGCACACATCGTGTAAACTGTTAAACATGTATCCAAAACCTCAATTTATATCCTCAGTGAATGAATATATCATTTAAGTTAAAACTAGAAAATTTGTTTCAACACACCTGTGCATGTCAGCACGATTTGCCCTCGGTCGGTGCATCATCCAGGTATATCCAGCTTTATCCAGGTATGTCCAGGTATATATGCAGGGTAGGTATATATAGTACTCCGTGTTGATATTTCCCTCAGGTCCCCAGACACATGAACGCTTGTGGCGAGGCAACGTCACCGCCAGCAGCATGTGATATGTGCCAGGTGGCGTTAATGCGTGTCCTCTTTATGAATGATCACGGCGCAGTTGAAACACTAGGTGACAGTGTTACCGTAGAACCTAGCGTGTGTTGGTACCGTTCTCTCACGTAACCACACTGTTCATCAAGTGGTTGTTTATGCAAAGGTTTGGTTTAATGTGTTGTATCATGTGTTTTCACACAGTTATTCCAACATGAGACCAGTTTGGTCCATTCGAAAGTGTAACTTTGTAGAATACATTTCTTTGATAATTACATGTTTTTAATTTTTTCCTACCTGAGATATTGACATGTAGACACTCGTCATGAAAACCTTATAGGAATTATCTCCTTTGAGAAAATAAACATTATCTAAACAAGGAAATATTATCACAACTGAGATGGGAAGTAATTTACGGGCTCACGGGACTCCGGTGAAGAGCGCCAGCCGTTGAAGAAGTATAGAAGTACACATGGCGCAGCTTCTTCAACAACGTCAGGGACGATGGGGTAGCCTAATGGTTAAAGCGTCCGTCCCTCACGCTGAAGACCAAGGTTCGATTCCCCACATGGGTACAATGTGTGAAGCCCATTTCTGGTGTCCCCCGCCGTGATATTGCTGGAATATTGCTAAGAGCGGCGTAAAACCATACTCACTCACTGGCTCAACAAGGTCAAGACAACGCACTGCGTGTGATGTCGTTTTCGCCGACGCCATCATTGCTGGTAAAGAGCAGAACAAACTATAGTTTATTCTTCCTTTGAATATTTTAAGCTAGCTTATCACCATCGTACAATGCAAACAGTCATTATGCAAACTGAAAGCGAACTATAAATATCTCTGAGTGTAAAACATCTGTTTGTGTACAGGTATTCAGCCACTGCATAAACCCTACAAGCTCTAAGTAAACGATATCCACAAGGAGATTGGTCCACAGTTGGCGACAGCTGGCGACTGGTTGTCCTACATAACTATCACTAGCAGAGTGAACAACTGAACTACTATATATATGACCTTTAACCTCCGGTTCCTAAAGTCAGGGGGATAATCCCCACCAATCTTGTTACACACTTAGTATCAGCTTGTTAGGGTTTGGGAGATTGATGGGATACACTGACGGATATACAACAGAACCTAGCCCGACCGCGACAAATGAGCGATCTGTTACTGCTCGGGGTTTTCCTGTCGCGCAAATTGTGTCATCGTGGTCGATTTATTATCCAAATGGAGATATCGCCTGAGTGATATGAAGGGATATCGCCTAACAGATATCAGTACAATGAAATAGCACCACAATGCGTTGAAAACAATTGTGACATCATTGGTTACGATGACGCCACAATCAAATGACATCACTCACATACACCCTCGCTTCTTACGATATGTCTCCACTAGTCATCAAATCTTTGACCCTCGGCCTGGAAGCCCGTATAGTTTGAAAGTTCCACGTAGTCGTGTTGATATATACTGAACAGATACTATTAGGGATCAGGAATATTTTAGGGGATATGTTCGTAATGAAGAATGAACACACGATGTCATGAAAATACCTGCACAAATTCATAATCCCTAACTTCTTCTGTTCAGGATATATTTCGCTACACATGCAGGTAATATTCTGCCTGTATACAAACATTTCAAATCTAGCGTACGAAAACAAGTAGGTTTTCAGTAGGAACTATAAAGGTTTTTCAACATATATGTATGGTATATTGATATTCACTATTCACTGCGCCGGACCTCTTGTGGTGCTACAGTGTTATTCGCCTGCACCGACATTTCCTTATGCCCGTCGAGAGGACCGTTACAACTTAATATAAACTTGTGTTCATAAAATTGATCGTGCGCACAGTTGGTTAAGTGTGGACCTTAGTTGATTGATTTCTTCTTGACTGGGCGTCACTTGTCACATGTGTGAATAACAGATTTATAGTGTGGTGTTGTATATTGTATATCGCCTATATACAACTATGGCTGGTTGGGGTGATGTTAATTGTAACTCACTGTAATGCATCTTGGCAGTTGATGCATTGGGAGTAAGCGCGGATGACTGTATTATACTACTCACACTTTGCTAAGGATCATAAAATTCACAAATTTACTTAAATGTAGATTCATAATTTGAAATTGTATCCATATATAACTGGAAAAATACTAATATGGTAACCCCTCTTTAGGCAAAGAGTCACTTTAATCTAATCTTACGCACTTGATACATGAGTAACCATCAAAATGGTTGCCATGGCACCAGTCAACCATTTTGCAAATCATGGAACGAGTCATTGACAAGTACACAACACCTGTCAATAGCAGGAATGGGATCCACAAGATGAAATGACATACTGAAACCTAGGATCCATGCTTACAGTAAGCTTAGACATTTTAAACCAAATTTGACCCCACATTATAGTTTTCTGTTGAATCAATGATTTGATCCTTAGCAAAGTGTGAATATAGTATAGTTTAGTCAATTTATCTTAGAGATAGTCTGTGAAGCTGTTGATTTCACAAATGGTTTGAGTGTATGTTTGTGTGGCAGACAGACATGGCGTTGCTGCATTTACCCACGTGTTTACGTTGAAACATGATGTGCGACTGACTGCGACGTACTGAGTCACGTGTTTACTGACGTTATCCAGTCGTTTAGTATAACTCGATGAGTACCTTTATAACGGAGAACGACAAGTTGTTTCGTAGACGTTGGTAATGTGGGTTTAACGCACGGGTATTGTGATTTATATCATGATTAGACTGAACCTAGTATTGGCACTGCAAATAAAGGGTCTGACGGTGTAAGGGCTGCACACCAGTACACCATGGAGGGTGAGGTGATGTGAAATGGGGGTTTAACGTTGCACTTGAGAATATTTCGCTCATATGACGACGTGCATGCGTGTGTATGTGTGGTTGCTTGTACTAGCCCAGACTTAAGCTGGTTTATGGTGCTAGCTCACTGAGATACCATGCCGCAGTTAAGCATGAATACCCCACTCAGACACATTATACTGACTCCGAGCCGACCAGTCCTTATTGTACCAGCAAGTACCATATTTTAACGTCTTTTGGTATGACGCGGCCAGGATCGAACCCGCGACCGTCCTCACACCGGGCGGACGCTCTAACCACTACGCCACGGAGGCGGTTGTATACCATGGAGGGAGCTATGTGGAAACTGTCAGCTGTACCGGTCGGACACGAACCTTGGGCGCGACTAGGCTACCCCACCGTCCCCAGGTAATTAATTTAGTACAAAACCACAGTTGTGTGTACAGTTCGCTCTACTGGGACACACAGCCCTGGAAACCATCAGAATTGTGTGATGTTATTGAACGCCTATGCATTCATGTATGAGAAGTCGTAGTCTCTCAGCCTCTGAACCATATAGCAGCCCCTTCCGCCCAGCCCATGTGATGTCACTATCGCCCTAATGAAAGCAAGTCCAGTTATCTCAAGTGCTCACCTGGTTCCTTTCCAATTCGATAATAGGGGCGGTGGGGTAGTCAAGTGGGTAAAGCGTTGGCTCGTCACGCCGAAGACCCGGGTTCGAACCCCACATAGGTACAATGAGTGAAGCCCATTTCTGGTGTCCCCCGCCGTGATATTGCTGGAATATTGCTAAAAGCGGCGTAAAACCAAACTCAGTCAGTCAGTCCAATTCAATAGTTTACATCTTCTAAACAAAATTATATATTTTTCAGATACTTCAGCCTGAGTCTAATATGTGGCACCAAATGGTGTACCATGTAACTATTGAGTGAGTGAGTATGGTTTTTGCTCCACACATTGTACCCATGTCCTGAATCGAACCCGGGTCTTCAGCGTGACACTTTAACAACTTGGCTCTCCCACCGTCCCTACGATGTAACAAAGGTACGCTACGAGGAAGGTCTATGCAAAGCATTTGTCTGTGAGTAACAGGCTGTGTGCATCGTCGTGAGGCATCTCCCACAACAACGTTACACCAACAGCCACTTCAAGAACAAATGGTGCGGGGTGGAGAAGATCTAGATGTAGATTAGATACGTTGAATTTAAACATTTCCGACTTCCACAATGCTCTTTCACCTACGTACGGAACCAGATAGGTTAAGTGCCCAGAGTATTTAGGAGAAAGCGTTTCAGCTAATGTGTTTTCAACGCTATTATTGTTGCGTTCAAACCACGTCCAGTTGTTACAAGGAAGTAAAACAAACAGTCTGACAACATGGAGTGGAGTCGCCGTATCCTTTCTCTTGTAAAACCCGTTCTGTATTTGCATCGTGACTAATCTCGGATCCGCTTCTATCACTCATTCTAATTCAAGATCTATATACTAAACGGTGCTTAAATGCAATACTTGTTAGTTATCCTGCCTGGCGCTTGGTATTAAGGTGAGAGTGAGTGAGTTTAGTTTTACGCCGCTTTAAGCAATATTCCGGCTGCACACGCCTTGCTCATAAGCACCCCGTGGAACCACTGTCCTGCAGAGTGCAGTGATGGGGTGACTGTCCGCCTGCGTTTGCAGTGATCATCGTGTGCTTGTTTTGGCGGTGAATGTAGGTTTGGTTTTAAAAATCTAGCCACCATTTGTGAAAGACGAACAATATCATTTAAATATTAACGGCAGGAGACACAAGAAAGGGGCTTCACACATTAAAACCATGTGGGAATCGAACCCTGGTCTTCAGCGTAACGAGCAAAAGCTTTAACCATCGTCCCATATATTTAGGGAAGAAACCAATTACTGGTTGGCACACAGTTAGTGCAGTGTGTTAGAGTGGTTTATCTATGTAAATTTTCGGCATAGTATCTCAGTAGGCTTGTGTTATGAAACTGATATTTGCACGTCGCTCTGTGCGATAATAGCGACCACGACGATAAAACCCTCTCACCAAAGCACCTAGAAAGTTACATTAACAGAAAGTGTCACTAAACCCCAAAGTCCCCTCGTAGAATGTATTCAATATCCATAGAAAATTAATAAATACAAAAGGGCAATATAAAGTGTTCCTATTTCCCCCTACATTTCTTTGCGCCATTGCCAAGCAGCTAGAGGCCGTCCACGCGACTGATATCAGTACATGCCTGAGACTCCAACTCACCTTCATCCCAGTCCCGTGTTGCTCGTACATACTCTACTTCCACTTGATATCAGCAGGTTATTGTGATGATGTCCTGAACCCGGCTTTGCGTAACCATATCTAGCTAACCTGCCCAACACAAAATTGCATGTTTCTAAATATTTCCCAAGTACGTTTGTGCTGCTAACTAGTTAGCTGAAATGAGAAACATAGGATAATTAGTGTATCTGTGCCCGTCTCTGTTCACGTAACCAGCGTCAGGGGTGGTGTTGTAGCCGAGCGGTTAAAGCGTCCGCTCGTCACGCTAAAGACCCGGGTTTGATTCCCCACATAGTAAAATGTATGAAACCGTTCTCTGGGGTCCCCCGCCGTGATATTGCTGGACTATTGCTAAAAGCGACTCACCTATCAGTACCAGACTTTGTACTGTGGATATAATACAGCTTCCAGCTCAATATGTTTCCGCAACTGTTGAGCGGATCAAATGCTGACAGAATTTTGCAATTTAGTGTTGACAGTAAACATTCAGGTGTTTCAAGAGTTCCCAGACTTGACGGATGGCATATCCATATTCCAGTTGCTCCATCCTTTGGTCCTAACATTTCACAAAGTTTTGAAGTAAAACCGAGCATGATCTTTCTAAGAAGATTTCAAACAGCGCTAAACAACTCACTCGTTGTTATATTATTCAAGGCCTTGGCGAAACGAACGTTTTTTTAGACATGTTCAGGACACTTTCAGTCTGTCAGCAATATGACCCTATTCTGACTCAGCTGGACAATTGACTTGCCTTTGCACGTGCTTATGACGGCCATGAACATCGATGGACGCAGTTGGGATTGTCAATTCGAATAAACATAATCGTCTAACATCGGGTCATTTGATACACTTTCAGGACAAAAGGGCACAATCCTGCATCCCACCCCTCTCTTGATCTGCCTATGCGCGGGGATAGAAGTTTTACAATTGTGTCCTCTTAACGTACGTAGCACAACAATTTACATTTCACAATACATTTTGTGTGACATACATTAGTTTTTGAAACAAGAGGTAACATAATTTTGTCAAATATTTATTTTCTCAGATTATTTCTTTTCAATGGTACCGCTGAACATAAAATATTCCCAGAAAACTGAATTTAATGTTGCCTACACAGCATGTTCTGGCGAAGGATTTTTGCCAACATTTGCTCTTAGAAAACATGTTGTCACAACAAACGTGCCGACAACAAATATGTATTTGACTGATAATGGCCGACACGTCTGCAACGTGCCAGAATTCGTGACTTATCATTTCCATCGATTGTTTTTCGTTTTGATGATACAAAAATACCCATCATGCAGTGAGTCGGTTATCTCGTGGGTTTTCTTACTTGTATCGGAGCCGTTATGTATATATCAACTTGTAAAATCGGGATAGTTTCAGACAAGGCGCACCTTAGATTGCATGCAGCGGGCAAGGTGACGCCATTTTAGAATTACTATCAATGGGAAAATAACGAGGAATCTCGCGATATTTTAGATAGATTTACGTCAAAGCGTGTAGATCCCCGTTCTATCACAGAACGGCCCATAATATTCCCCTCTCATCTGTTTACTGTAATTCATTTCACTCAAATGCTTAAAAATTTTCTTTTATTTATGGTGCAATAATTTACACTTTTATGATATTAAACGACATTGCAGTATTCACCTTTGACATTCACAAACAGAAAGAAAATATATTGGAAGATAATGGAAAATATCTGTAGGGTGAATAAACAATGATAATGAAAGTCGGCCCAGACAAACATTTGTCAGATCAGTGAAAGATGTACTAGGCTTTAGCCATTAGACGGCCCAACCCGAGATCAATTTCCCAACATGGGTACGATGTGCGAAAACTAATTCTGGTGTCCTCCACTGTGATATTGCTGGAAGATTGCTGAAAGCGGCGTAAAACAATACACACTCAAATTTGATTCAACGGGTTTATAAGTGTCCACTTTTGACGTTCACCAGCTTCAATAGAACCTCGTTTTCCCAGACGGCGCAATATTCAGTGAACTTGTCATATGTCTGTATTAATGAAGTAAGTGTCCTCGTGATACATATTGGCGTTAAAACAGGGATAGTTCTGAGACTAGAATTTCCCGACGATGGAGGTCTGTAGCATTTTGATGATGACGACTCAACTTATGCAGATACGCTGTCTTTGATAGATATAGATATAGCCTTTAAACCTAGATTGAAAAAGGGACATTCCGATTAATGTCTTAATTCATGAGTTCGGATCGTCTACCGGACAGCAGAAAGTCGGTGGTATGATCATACCTTGTCTGTCTCACGGTCCCTGCATGTACACTCTTATTTGTCATGGAACCCGACCCCGTCTGTAATGCAAAAGCCTTACATGAAGCAAGTCTATATTACCTCGGGTTCTGAATCATCCAGGGGCGGTGGGGTAGCCTAATGGTTAAAGCGTTGGCTCGTCACGCCGAAGACCTGGGTTCGAAAGCCCACATGGGCACAATGTGTTAAGCCCATTTCCGGTGTCCCCCGCTGTGATGTTGCTGGAATTATGTTAAAAGCGGCGTATAAACAAACTCAGTCAGTCTGTCTGAATCATCCATCTCACTGGGACTTTTTTTCCAATTTAAATGCATTTATTCGTTTCAATTAGACTAACAACTACTCTCTGACATGCACATAATATAATGAAAAGGAGCCCTGAGACTTTCTTCATTTTCAGACCTGAAGCTGTGAAAATCTAGACTTGCGTGGGCTTTCTTGGATATATTTGCTTCAGGGTCTGTATGGCCGACTACGTTTCAATCAAAACCGTATATATATTTTCAGAAACTAAGATTTAGAACTTTAGATTATATTGAAAGACAACAGATATTACTTGTGGTTACCCTGGCTGACTCTCAGCATTTGGCAGATAATTATACAGTCACAATACCATTCTCTTCCCAAGTTACCCAAGTACGTGGGAAGATATGGCTTGAGTAACCTCTCGGAAGAGAATGTCTCAATACAAGTCTCGGTTAAATACAGACCAACTTGACTGTTCTCATCTCAGTCACTCCTTAGCAGTATTCAGGCAATATCACGTCGGGGAACATAAGAAACGGGCTCCATACACTGTACCCATGTTGGGAATAGAACCCGGGTCTTCGGCGTGACGAGCGAACCCTTGAACCGTCAAACTGCCCCACCACCCACAAAGAAGTTTACTACGAGGGAGTACAAAGGCTGTCTCTTTCGGTACAGCTCTAACTATGGTAACGCTTTGAGGCTCTTCTGGAATTACAAGTTAGTCGCATGAAATACCATATTTTTCCCCCATACTTTAAAGCAATAAGCAATTTTAATATAATTCGGTGCGTATACGGTCAATTCGGTGTCAGGAGTAAAAACCAAAAAAAACCAAGTACAACTCGTATATTTCTACGTATCACATTGTTCGGTTTTATATGCCTAAAGTGCCCGAGTAGTCTCTGTACAATTTGAACAGGATGTAACGCTCTACGAAAAGTTCCTCTTTAACCATTTCACTAGCCTTGCTCAAAGGTTGTACTGACGGCTAAGCCAGTGGATGTGCAGTAATTCTATACTTCAATGAGGTATGCCTTGATTAGCGGACAGTACATCTAAGGACGCCAGTCTAATAGAGGGAATATATGTCCTTTTCATTCATATTCATGTATTCATATTTTATTCATATACTTATAGACTCGTGCAAATCTACCTTTTTACGACACATGTCGGATCCGAGACACAAAAAAGAAGTGATACTTGTGGAATCTGGGGATGGTGATACGTGTTATATGTGTATACCACAGGGGAGGAGGATTGTCTTGGAGTCTCGTCAGTTCACCGTCCATGCCACGTGTTCGACTTCAGGCGGGCACTAAATATATGTCATCAAAGAGCTGAATCAGGAAAAGCGAAAATTAATTGAACCCGTCCCAGTGTTACGGGGCTTGGTGATATGTTTAGGGTATTGCCCGATATCTGTCCGACAGGTGCGAGTCCAAGTGGTGTATTAACACCTGGCAAAAAACGTGATTCACGTTAGAGTTGTGACGTAACAGATAAGCAAGCGGTCCTTTTTTTTAATTAAATAGCCATATCGCTAAGAGATCCATGACGACACATTTCCTTCATCAAAGATATGAATATCTAGAAATGTAGACTCCTGAAGATTGGGTAGTTACAGTGGGTTCACTTGCTGCGAATGATGAAACCACTGGCAAGCTGCAACAAGAGTGTGAAGACAGAAAGATCTCACTCTGTGTGCGGGGGGTGGGTGGGGGTGGGGTTTTACCTGGGTGTCCGTCCTCATTTTGATCATTCCGGACAAATAGAGCTCGAATAACGCCTATAGTACTGTCGGAAATGCTAGAAAAATGCTTTTTAGCCTTAATATCTTTATAAAGGTGATACATGCACTATGTTGTCAATATATCAACTCGTCTATTGTCTACCTAATTTTTATTTCAACCGATTTAA
>VKKT01004038.1:0-14311 GCA_008038995.1 Haliotis laevigata | reverse complement strand
TCCTGGGGTGGTTCACATCATATCCCTCTGATAGATGTCAAACAGTACAGATATCTAATGTGTCTTCACAAAGAGAATTTCTATCTTTCGATGTACCTCAAGGATCTGTACTTGGACCTCTCTTGTTCACGTTGTACAACAAGGCTCTTGGTGATTCTATCGAGGCGCAAGGTGTTAATCATCATGGCTACAGAGACGACATGCAACTTCTGAGGACATTTGCAGTCAGAGACTCCCAGAATGCTAGCTCCCATCTAGAGGAGTGTACTACTACCATCATGGCTGACTTGTCACAAACTGAAGATGAATGATTGAAAAACTGAAGCAATCATTGTTGGACAGAAAACACATCCTTTTGGAGACAGGGACATTTCGATTGGTAATGCCAACATATCGTTCTCTTCTGATGTCGGAAACCTTGGTGTTGTGATTGACTCTGACTCTGAGCCAGGTTACCAACTCTTGTAGAAGCTGCTATCACCATCTCGCAACATTGGTGACATTCGACTTATGCTCTCCAGAGAAGCCACATGTGTCCTTGTACGCTCTTTAGTCCAATCGTGATTAGACTATTGCAACAGTCTGTATTACGGCTTTCCAGAGAGACTCCTCACAAAGCTCCAGAAGGTGCAGAACGCTGGTGAAAGGATCATCAACAGAACAAAGAAGCGCTCTCACATCACGCCTGTCTTGAAAACAAGGGTAGAATTTAAGACTCTCACACTTGCTTATCAGTGCTTTCACACAACTGCGCCAAGTTACTTAAGTGATCTTCTGGAGATACCAAAACCCCATCTGAAGCCATTTGGCTATAGGTCATTCAGCTATGATGCACCTTCCCTCTGGAACTCTTTTCCCCATGATATCAGACTGTCACCAACTCTAGACAACTTCAAATCTCATTTAAAAACATTCCTTTTCCGAAAATACTATCACTGCTAGATTTCCGTGTTCCTGTTTGTTTTAAATACTGTGTATATGTTACAGTCAATGTCTAAACTCAGGCAATGTGTACAATGACTGAAAGAACCAGTCAATGTGTACATTGCCTGATTCACTCAGTCTTTGTGTACATTATCTAAAATTTCCAGGCATTGTGTACATTGGCCAGGGATACAAAATTGACACTATGTAGAATCCTCCCTGTACAGAAACAGTGTGATATACTCACATTTTTTCACAAAGTCGTGACCTATCGTCGACTCTTGGTACACCTTTTGTGTTATAAAGCTGCCTTTTCAACATTCAAACCATTTACAGAACAGAAATACCATTTCAAAGTTAGTTAACATCACCAGTCACGATACACACCTATTTGAAATAAACCTGGGCCAATAAGCTGTTACGACACGTCGACCCAAGGAATACGCCCTACACTTCTTTGTATGACTTGACCTGCTTGTTTCTCGGAAATGTGCATTGTTAACTTTAAGCCTATTGAAATCAATACTCGTAACCGGTTATATGCAGCCTGTCACACTGCATAGAAAGTTGTATGCAGTATTACGACTGTCGTCAGAGTTGCTTCACATGACAACGAATAATGTCTTTACCTTAGTACACACAGTCTGATTTCTAAACATTTGATAACAGTACACACAAACTGATTTCTAAACATTTGATAATGATAATGACTGGTGTTATATTTATGGTTTAAATACGACACGTCGATCAGTGTTTAAGCACAGTACGACCCTTACAGGAAGTAGCACTTGTGTAAATATTGGCATTATTGTCAACCATTTCTACCTTGATAATTTATGAATGAAGTATTTAATCCTTTGGCCTTGATTTTCGTATTATGTAAGAACAGACATTTTATGTTTTTCATACATGTTCATGAATGACTATTTATGTTGGGGAAATGGTTTTATGTATTACCATGCTGTCCAACCTTTACAATTATCAGTCGACTATAGTCGAATCAAACTATACATTGCCACACGAGTGGATATAATGTCATCAGGCGGAGATACAGACAGACAGTTTGTTTTTTCGGTATTTAAAGACCTTATGGCACACCGTAAAGCTGCAGGTCACAGTAAATGGTATAATGTCGCGTGGTTACAATAGGACATTATAATGTCATAACCTTAGTACTTTCCGAGTTAACAAGACTTATCATTAACTGCTTACTGGCATGTTTTTAATGCCTATCTAAAATGTCGTCAACAATTGCACATATGCAGTTTTTGTACTAAACTGTGAGACTGTTACATGTATATGGCAGTGCAATTGTAAACCAATGTTGTAACTGAAGAGTCATTTATGATTCAGCGGAGGTTCATAACATACGTTTTAACAACAGCTTTGTTGTCAGGAAAGTATTACCATCTCGTTTAAGCAGTGGTGTGGATATTACTTGAAATATATGCTTTAAAATCTATGCCATCAACGGAAATGGAAATTTGAAGCAGTGGGCAATTTTACTGTCTAGGTTTTAAGGATTCGAGTCATTTTGGTTACTTGAGACGTAACTTGCAATTGGTTGGGGTATTTGTTAATGCGTAGAAGTTACGTCCCTTCCTGCTGGATACGTATTTTTTATTTGACTCACAGTTTATCATGGTCTGGATTTGCTGGCACTGTACAGAGGTTTGAGATTTTCACCAAAGGGGAAATGTCTGTGTCCTACATCATATGTTTCTCTCTCATCGTCGTTACGTAACCGAAGCTGAACTACAACTCATTTATTGTCAAGAAGGTTGTAAATGCAAGGTTTCCTAATATAGGTTACATTGAATGAAATGAAAGTGTAAGCACAATTATAACAGTTGTTTTAATTATCCTATCCATGGTGGTCCGGTAAGCATAACACTTAATTATTCTTTTGTTAAATTCGACTTAGGTCTTACCACTTCTAAGATTTGCGTTAACAACATTTAAATGTAATTTTTCACGTCCAGTAAACTTCATGTATAATGTCAAATGTCACAGGTCACGGCATAACCACATCAACGCTCATGAAGTCTGAAGCACATGCTTGACAGTGTGTATTCAACATCCATGCTGTCTGATTCTCACCTTGATAGCTTTTATGTCTGAACTATGTAAAGACACATATGTAAGTCTTGCCCTTCCATTTAGGGGGCCAATAATTATTTCAAAATTCTAAACCCTGAAATTGTGTACATGCCAAATGATTAATGGGTTATTGCAAATTCGTTTTTATATTTCACACAATTGTCATATATTTGTTATTTTGTGGTTGTTAATTTTGCATAATATCAATGTATTCAGTCTATTCATACATCATTTAGATGTAATTTTGAATGTGCTAAGCTCCACGAATATTGTTTAACATTTACTGAATTTTATGAAAAGCATATTGTTTTTATTTGCTTTCTGAACCTCATTAACTCAAATACTCAACCGATCGATTCTTCAACGCCTGAATTTGTCCCCAAGTCAGAAGTGATGGTAAGATAAACTGTATCCCTCAAGTCGCAAATGTTACACTGAGTTGATGCGACTATTGGTGTTGTATGTGTCCACAAAGGTAAACCCACGTGTGTGTTGTTGTCTGTAGAGGTTGCGCGTTGATGTTTGCGTTATGTTAATACAAACTGAATTCTACATACACACAACACAAATTGTAGCAATTTGATCGTATCTATAAGATCCGGTGTTTGAACGTTATGTGCGTTGTGATGAATTACTGCTAGGTGTGGACGTGACCTATGGCGATAGAAGATGTGTCCATGGTGGATGTGTGATAACACTCAATGTCTTAATAAAATGTTCACAACTTTTGAACAGTTTTGATGGAAAAAGGGACACCTTATCATCGTAGGCGACTTCGATCTCCATTCTGACTAACAGGATAACCATGACACTAAACGGATAATTAATCATCTCGAAGTCCACAACTGTGTACAAATACAAGGAAAATCCGTCACGGAAAAAAATCTCGGATATTCGTGATACAGCTTCCTTCTGAAGGATGTGTTACATACAGCTTAAAATTGCGTTATGTGTATACATATCTACACTCTCATCATAGCTAAAGATGGGTTCACACAGGACAGGAAGATTCCAATTCCAGCATTTGGAGACGTCACACAATATCATCAAAATTCAATTACAGAAGCTGCACCTACCTGAAACGCTGATGTCTCAAGTAGACAAAAAAAAAAAAAAATTGTCAACGGGCGAATGACGTGCGCTGCTTTTACATGACTTGTTTTGTTCATTACGCCATATGTAAACATTTTCTTGTTTCTCATTACCGCCCGACCCTTAAAATTCAGTCCGAAAATTTTTGTTTGTTTTGACACTAGAGAAAATACAGCCTTGGTTCTCAAAATGTGCACAGTTTCTTTATGTGGCGAGTATATATAATACTCAAGACAGTATAATGAACACCTCTTTGTTTTATATGAAGATTATTAATCGGTTTTGCAAATGAGTCACGATCAACTAACATCTCCTGTGTACAAATGAAACGAATCCATCAGATTGTTTTCCTCTGATTGTTGCCTAGTTGTTGCTCGTGCCGAATAAAGAGATCTATCTTTGAGATGCTCAATGAATAAAACGCTATTAGGAGTAGTGAAGGTGGGAACACACTGACAACCATTCAATGGTTCAATGGTTCGTGTGACTGTGAATATATTGTGCATACCCAACAAGAACGAGTTGAGTGTACCCCGAGAGGTTTTACATTGAAATTACACAATCAGCATATCGAGTCTATATCGACACTATATCACAACATGTACAGAAATATACTAACAAAGTTAGTAAAGATAACAAGCCCTAGAAGACACCTACCTGAAATAAACGCTGTCCTCAGGCACGATGTTGTTGTGACACCTTGATTTTCCGAGAATGACACCACCGCCACCCCTTTGAGTGACTTGACGGGTGGTTGCTTTCGCGGAAATAGCTGATAGTGTATTACGTCGCGTGCACTGGTTACGTCACTTACAGCCTATTGAAATGCAGTACTTGCAGTAAATTAAATGCGCCTGCTACACAACCTTAAAATATGAATTGATTTACTTTTATTGGGTACTTGAACGGCAGTCAGGGTGAATTCAATCTTGGCTGATAACAGTGTTAGCATCTACTACGCAAATGTCGCTTACATTAATAATAAAGGAGTTGTATAGCCATAGAACGTTCCCCATTGTTCGACAAGGAAGTGTATCACTATTTACAGGCGGGTAGCAAGCCATTTTTTCCGTGTAAGCCAGATAGGTTGCAAAGCTTTATATTTAGATAGTATTCAGGACTTGTCCAACGTTATTAACAATCACGTGTAAGCACGGCCTTATTTTGTAATCTTAGCTACGCCCCTGATTTTTATACACACAAACCTGTTCACAAACTTGATACGGACTGAAGTTATTTTTCTGGGTAATGGGCATAGACCAGTGCATAAAGGAAGGAGATGCTTTAATACGAAGCAGTATAATGTATGTGAGCATTTGACAAATGTTGTAGTCGTTCGTTTATATGTTTATTTGTAAACGGAGATTGCCAGTATTATATACCTTTGCTGAAGGTTTTCTTTCTTTAAAGTAATAAACCAAATTAATGGCATATCCATAAATTCCTGCTGAAGTATTATTTGTTATTGTGATGTATACATGTATTGTCATTTGTCGCTTGGTCACACGGGAGGATTTTATGTCATCTTCGAACGCTCTGTGGATAATATTTTACCACAGGAAGCAAAGGTAGTGACCAAATGTACCAAACATTACTTAATAGTATACATTTTGTAAACATTGGATATTTACAACGCTAAACTAGACAGGTTATCAATGAATATAAAAGTTTGAAAATGTCGACAGTGCTGTGCGTGAGTTTTACAGATGAGTCAAGGGAAGTAACTCGTATATTTCTTTTTGAAAACCTAAGGCGGCGAAGGGACAAATGACAGAAACAAGGATCAAATCCCACTAAAATAATACAACTATGAGTGGGATCAGTGAGACCATTCCAAATATGCTCTGCTTTTTACATAATGAAGTAGTTTAAACATGCTAGGTTATTAGTGTATATCCTAAACATTATATTTTCGTTACATGAAAATGATTTGTTGGCGCATTGGTCCATTGCTGAAAGTCGCAGTGATGTGTTTTGCAGAGTTATGTCCCTTTGTCCAGGATCCGTTTATCATTGGTTCGAGAAAGAGTTTAATACTGGTCACAATCCAGCTTCCCTGGCATTGTACCCGAGTTTGTGAGATTTACAAACGGGAA
The DNA here is from genome assembly GCA_008038995.1 of Haliotis laevigata. Classification (NCBI taxonomy): domain Eukaryota; kingdom Metazoa; phylum Mollusca; class Gastropoda; order Lepetellida; family Haliotidae; genus Haliotis; species Haliotis laevigata. The sequence goes on along the minus strand of VKKT01004038.1, from coordinate 8,099 downwards.
AAAATGTCTGTGGACTTTTCCTCCCACATCGTTATGACGCAATTAAAACAATATTCCTCGTAAAGTGAAATACAACGCACTAACAGTTTCGGTCAAGAGGATAAAACTTGGAGGGTTGTCTTGTTTGCATATGTTTTATATTACACAGAAAAACACATACATCAGCCGACTCCAAGCGCTGCATGAATACCTCGTATAGGCATCGCCATATACTACAACAATGTGGTCTTCCTTCATACCGTGATGTAGGCGCTGTAGGGAGTCCGTGACAGTGTACATCCACAGTACTATAGTCAGACTCACAGTCCCCTAACCATATTATTTTCCCTACAGCCTAGCCCTCCCTGCAATGCTAAAGCCCTAAATGAAGCAAGATTTCCCCAGGTTCTGAATCTCTGGTCTCCCTGAAGCTGCTTTTCAATTTAAATGGGTTTATTTGTTACAATCAAAATTATACATATTCAGAGACTAAGCGTTAGTCTAACAGTGCTACTACCAAACGTCCACTAAACCTGTGGGTTTTCAACATGATCCAACTGATTCTGGTCCATGTCCTCAGGGGGAGTGTTGTTGGATCAGTCCCTGGCTTGTATAGGCGACTTCAGCATTACACAGTTTCAGGAACTGTACGACACTCACTGATACACTATAAGTACATGTACATGTGCATTAACTGAACCGATTTGAAAAACGAAACATGGTTCTGCATTCAGATAACACACTGAGTGTAAGTTAATAAAGATATTCAACTGAAATATTTGTGACGACAAATGTTTTGGTGAATTTGACCGGAAATATATTGTTCTAAGTTGCGAGTGCATTGCTCCACAGTTTTCTTCTTCAGTATGAAACTGAAATAGTTGATATTAATGTCCATACGGTTACTTTGTGGGAGATATGTTATTAATGGTAATATTCAATACTGTTACTGATTCAATATTTTGATGAAATGTGCTGATATGACCCTTGCATACTTTCAGTGATATGTATTTAGGAAATATTAGTTACTTGTTTGAATGTCCGTATTTGCTTGACAATGACCATATATTGTTGGTTTTGGTTTGTTTTAGTTTGTTTGTTTGTTGTATCGATTGTTTTGTTTTGGGGGGATGGGGTGTTTGTTTGGTTTTTTTTCCTTTTTACATGCAAGCTTCTGGTTTTGGAAAAAAAATACTTCAGCAACTAACCTTAATGGTTTTCAGATGACACGTACCAACATAAACATTTTTACACCTATTTCCTCTGACAAACAAAGACCTTTATTTCGTATTTAACTAGGTGGAAAGTTATTAGATTCATTCGTCATTTGTTTATAATTATTACATATGTAAGGATGACATCGGTTGCATTTGATTCACTTGTTAATTCATTGTTAATGCATTGGCTGCGAAGTGTAAGTATCTTGTTTGTTAATTTTGAAAGTTTCACTCTTCCTGAAATGACTGATAACGTTTTCCAAATGTATTCCTCGCGAAGAGAGGTAAGAACGATAACTCCTTTAGCCCTGTCGTCCACGCTTTAATGGGTTCCATTGCCCTTGGTTGTCTCCCTTGATTGTTTTCCCATATTTGCAATACACCGAAATTTTACAATAAAGTGTATAATGGAATCCCACCGTCGTCAGCTGGAACATGCTGATGTCAACAACATTCAGCTTGGGCTCTGTCCACGTCGAATCGGAGATCAGCATACAACGAACGGGGATGCGTTGTGAAATATACGGTTGTGGTAAACCAAGCAGCCATCGTGAACAGCGGCAAAAGCCTGGATACATGTGTTTGTTCGTCTCACGTACGACACTCTTCCACGTAAGTACACGTATAGCTGAACTATTGCTACAAGCTGCGCAAAAATATACTCACTCACTCATAATAAGGACGTCGACATGCTGTTATCGTATGATAACAAGATTAGTTACCAATGACATTGTACATGTTGAGTTCTTAATGTGTATAAACTGATTGACACCATTGTAAAGTTCCCATTTACTTTAGCAACAAATACAATAAGTATGATACAAGATACAAGATATTTATTGCACAAACGTTCCATGTAGAAACAGAGACAATTTTCTTATAAACTATATAAACAAGATATATAACAAGTCATACTTACAATACATCTACCAATTGGTATTATTTATTCATGTAAAGGGGCCACCTGCCCATAATACATTTCACACGTTCATGGTCACGTGCATCAGTCAATCAATGAGACATAACTGCAGCTTGTATAGTCAGATATATTGAATCGATAATACATAGGTAACATGAGGTGTATGTAAGTCGAATGTTACATCAATATGTTAGATGGTGACAAAGAAGATAACTTTTGGTTTGGCTACAAAAGGTATACAGCGTTCATTCAAGTTCAGACTAGAATATATAAGCTAACATAGTTAAAATACTATTTGATACACAAGAATTTCTGCTTTTCTTAAATGCTAAATATGCAACTTGCGTAGGCGTTGATTTACATATGTATTTGAGCTAGTCATTAATTTACCATTTTCTCATAAGAAGGAAATATGTGAAGTATTTCGGTAGGATCAACTGACTCCCTCAAATCAATAAAGAAGGGGCATTTGAGGCAATAATGATTCTCAGTTTCTTGTGCTGGCATAATACACATGGAACATAATCTCTCAACTCTAGAGAGATTGTGCTTTCTGCCCTCAGCAATCAACAGCTGTGGACTAGTACAACGCAGTATAGAAAGTGTTATTCTATAAACAATATTCTGGACATCCGAAATGTATTTGTGAAAAACATTAAATTTCTTAAAGGAACAGAAAAAGTAAAGACTGGAATATCTGGGGATTTTATCAAACAATTGTTGGTTATCAATATCAACACATCTTTGGAGGAATTGATCCAAGAAAATATCTTTGTTATCAACTTAATTGTGTAATCCAAACATACCCACAGTCAAGTTTATAAAGTAAATTCTTCACATATAGTGCCCAGCAGCGTATTCCACTTTCTGCCAAACGATTTTGATACAGATACATTTGTTCTAGGATCACATCATCGTCTTGTTGAACTAGTCTCAACCAATATCTGATTATCTTGCATTGTTGTGTAACCTTCAATGAATATCTATCTAGTTCACTTCCGGGAACTATGGTAGGAGAAGTTCTTCATATACTAATACAAATGTGTATAGTAGTGACCTAGGACAATCTGGAGATCCCCTAGATTTGTTTGAAGTTGTATATGTGATTGCAATTTATTTCTATGCTACCTGGTACATTATTTGTAAACTAGGGGCTATATTTTTCTGTGGTGGTAAGGCTTTGAAAGTAACTAATTTGAGATGCAAGGGGGATTTGCATACAAAGAAAGATAACTCATGCAGCATATAACGCCTTTCTAAACATGGAGTTACCTCCCTTCGATTGTGAATCGACAATTGTTTGAGTAAAAGGCGGCATCAAACTATCCGTATTCGTAATGAACTAAAAGTGTTTTGCAAATAGCATAACCTTAAGGCAATATAAGATCATATATTTATTGCGTCGTTCTCATGACGACCATATTCTACAAACTATAAAATATATGCACAGTAAAGAGTTATCACAGGCACAAAGAAGACACGTACTCACAAAGTTGTCTTAATACAAATGTTGTTATAATCAAATCAAATGGAAACAATAAAACAACTCAGCAAAAATGTCGCAAAATGTTACTTACGTACGGGAACTTTATCAGAAAAGGAAGGAAAGATAACATATTTTGGAAATTTTGTCTGGATTCTGCTGGTAAAAAATATGATAAGGTGTATTTTGTTGTACAAAATGTACCGAAACATGTATCGTGGAGGATGAAATGGAGAGGTGGATGTATTGCATAGACATTACATGCTGCTGATCTTTCAGATACTACACATGGTACAGAGGCTGGCATGACATTGAGCATTATATGTTTCATTGGAAGTTGCAATCGACGTCTGAAGCAGGAGTATTCATTTTTTACGGATGATAAATTGAATAAATCCGGCATTACCATGGGTGGTGCACAGGTGGTCCAGTGGTCTGACCTGCCGGACTGTTGTCGCTTTTCGTCGCAACGGGATCCATCGGTCGTGTGTTGAGATGTAAGGTTCCTGTCACTGAAGATCTGTAACGAGGTATTCTTGAAAAGGATACATTAGTAAAATACACAGATTGTTGATGTAATCATTTAGTTTTCAAATGTGCCATGCATATTGACAGGAAAGCATGGTATGAACTTCACAAATTGGGTAATGGTAATATATTTTGCGTATTTACCGTAAAAACGCAACTTATCTTGGTCTGCAGCGGGATCCGCTGATGTGAGATGGGTTCGATTCTCAGGATTCTGTCTATGTGAATATGAGCACCATACCTGAGCTCTTGTGCTTTACGAACGAGTCTGCGACTAGAGTCATTTCGGGGCATTCTTCCGCTATCTGTCTCAAGACGACCATCATATTCAAAGTGAGGTTAAAACCCATTCTGCAAACTCATAATCGACAGATCCTGCATGAGAATCGCCTGTTTCGCTATTCGAATCTGCACTGTGGCTATTCAGCAGCTTGGGATCTCTATAACATTATTGCGACACATGAGGATTTGAACTTGTGCACTCCGCATCGCGACACTCGCCATGAGGCCACCAAAACGCGTTGTATCCATGCTGGCGATGTGCTAGCCTAGTGGTTAATGCGTTCGCTTGTCACACCGGGTTCTACTCTCTACATGGATGTGATGCATGACCAATTCGTGTGTCCACCGCAGTGATTTTGATGACACATTCCTGAATGCGGCGTAAAAGATTATTCACCCACTGTCTCACTATCAGATCATACGCAGCTCGGGTATCATAGCCTTCATGACTGAAGACAAGTGGTTTGCTTTATGTGTGACATAGCTACATCTCACTTCATGTACCCGGAGAGCAGACTGTCGGTGTCTCGATTCACGGTAGAATGGTAGATGTTGTTGCCCTGCCTGGCGCTCAGCATGAAGGGGATCAAACAAGGCTGGCTTTAAGTCCGCTGACTGGGCTATCTCTGTTAAGACTGCCGCATAGTATCTGATTGGTGTACTACTATCACATCGGCAATCTCCCAGACTGGTACAAGAACTCACACGCACGCACACACACGCACGCACGCACACACACACACACACACACTGAGAGGCACGCACACACGCACACATTCACACACACCACAACCCGATTCCCACTTTATGTGGGCTTTACAAAACGTGAAATAAACTTTCAGGCAAACGATACCTTTTAAGAGCCTCCCTCTTCATGGGTTAGTGTCTGGACGCGAAAAAGAAATAATCCACATCGTGGTTTCCAGTGCACCGAGACCCACCATGGGTGTAGTCCCTAGAAAATGTCTATCAATTTGGCAACGACCGGAAGAGACAATCTATTAGTGTAGATATACTGTCAGGCAGATAGTACGGAGAAAGATTAAAAACCTCATCTTGATCGTTGATCAAAGGTGTAGTGCGGGCAGGACATCGGTCTAAACATTGTACTTGCCATGAGACTGATTTTTATATCATAGAATAATGTTAAAACTGATTAGGCTTAGATTAAATAATTTTTAAACGTGAGTTTATTTTTTGGTAAAGATATGCTAAACTGGAATTAATATGTCTGAGTGTATTTGGTTCAGTTTTGAAGAGGGATGGAGCCACGAGGCGGTGAGATATTTATGATTATATATGTTTTTATCCCAACTGGGAAAATATTTAAGTGAGTGTTTCCTTTAGAATGATATGATGCCTTTGCTGAAAAGATAAGAAGTCGGGGTATGAAATGAACGATCTGGAGTGTTGGTGTGTATTTGATTTGTTCAAGTTCAAGATAGGAATATTTCATTTTAAACCTGATAAGATTCCTAACTTTCGAATCGATATCCTGTTATTTAGCTGCATGTGATATATTTTATCTGAATTCTGATTAACACCTCAGTATATATTTAAACACTTTCTGTTACCTTCCGTTATCTCCTGGGCAACCAACTGACTACTTCCTGTTGACTCTGACAGTGGCATTCTGATTAACACATCAGAGTTATTTAAACACTTTCTGTTACCTTCCGCTTTCCTGCTGATTAACCACTTCAGAACGTTATGTTAACTCATGACAGAGGGATTCATGTTAACACCTCAGAATTAATCGACATTTCCTAGTATCAATAACTGGGAATAGTAATAAAAACATTAACCAAGTGCTGCTAAGACCAGATACTAATTCGAGATAGATGTGAGATCGAGATAGAGGAGTCGTTTGAGGGACAACTGCCTCAGGGTGTGCTTCTACCTTCTCTATAGATGATATACAATGTAGAACATGGACTTATCGAGAGATCATCTGGACATAGGTGTTACTGTGTCATTGAAGCATATTGAACAATTGAAGCCATTGTGTTCAGCAACGTGAATAGATGGACATTTTCAGGCGCAAATATTAGGCAAAGCAATATTCGCTCAGTCCGGGAATCGGTATGATTCTTCGCTTCCTACCAGGCTACGCCCGATGTGAGAAGCATGGAACATGTTGGAGCATCAAACTGAATCTGGGATAATTTTATGCTGCTGACTGTTTTATTTAATGAGCATTGTTTCCTCGACAGGTACGTGACAGTAACCTGCAGAAATACGGCCATGTTAACGTTATGTGGACGAAAAAACATTGCTGGTTGTAGGGAAATGGAAGCGAGAAAATACATTTTTAAACAACAGTTTTGAAACTTGGATCGCTCATATAACGCACGTTTACCCAAGTGGTTTCACCCATCAAGGTTGTAATCAGCGGAACTAAGAGGACAGACTCAAGATTTCGCTTGTTCAGCATTCTGTGAACAAGAACACCTCATCATCTTGCTGACGTCACAGACCCTTGTATGTCTAAAACTAATAAGACCCCCTTGATGAAACGGGGGGTCCCTTCCCGTTGTGTCTGCAAAAAAACCCACATAATCCGGCAACCATAACCAACGCGTTCAAGTGTTTGCAAACCACTCCACCAGAATATTTCACAAGAACCCACACAAGTGTGCCAAACTTCAAAACAGCACTAAAACAGAGGTCGCATATTTCTTGTCACTGACTGTCCATCAAATACATATACCTATAACACGTCAATTTCCGCTTTGATCTGTACTCTACATCGGCTGAGACACGACCAGGCCAGGGGTACTCACAGACCAGTGCTGATTACAATCAACCTTCCTCACACCTGGGAACACCTGGGAAGAGGCGGCCTTTGATGTTGGCTGTGTTATGACCCAGCTACGACTCTGTGTGTTTATCCCAGTACACTTTCTGAGTTCATAGCACGATAAGTCATAGGTAGGTTGTCGCTGCCTTCGGTGCGGGAAGCTCACTATACTCGCTTTGTGTCCTCCCGTCAGGACGAGTTGTGGTTGAACTCTCTCTGATTTGGTTACATAAGTTATATAAAGTTTTATAACGTTTCTTTTTCCATATGTATGTTGCTGTAATCATATACTATTTCTCTTTGTTGTTTTTAAGTAATTATTCAGTATAAAACGCTTAGGGTTATTTAAAGGGCATCAATTCGATGTGCCGTGTTGCGTGCAGTGGTCGCGCCAGTAGCTGAAAATGCCCTGATTAGCATCCTTGGCCTGTGAGCGTTCAACATTTCACCAAACCTGTAAATATCTGCAACCTACCTAACGCCTGTTTCCTCCCACACGGAAATGACACGTTGTGATGGAACCAACATGTCTCTCACTCACTCACTTACTCACTGACTCACTGACTCACTCACCTTGAGTGTAATAATAATAATAATAATGCTATTTTTGGCGCCTAGAATCCAGCACGATGCTGCTCTCTGGCGGTACATTATTACCCTGACGGAATTGTACTTTCAAAGCTGCTACTAAGCGCTTCTTGCGACCGTATAGGTCCGTACATCCKCTTTTCAGGTACCCATTTGAACAGCTGGGTGGACTGAGTGCAATGTGGACGAAGTACCTTGCCCAGGGACCCAACAGAGCATGGGACCCAGGTCACAAATTTTGGTGTCTCCACCGGGATTCGAACCCGGGCCTTCGGCGTGAGAGGCCAGCATGCTAACCACTAC
>VKKT01004037.1:72639-83809 GCA_008038995.1 Haliotis laevigata | reverse complement strand
GAGTATCATTCTGATACTGTTTCATGTAAAATATTGATATTCCTTTACACGATGGAATCGCACAGACATTTAACACTTTAAACTCCAAATGATAATTAATATACAATTTACTCACCAAAATATTATGCACACGATTGACACTGAACAAATAAAAGCGACATAACCGTTTCCTTCATCATATCAAACTTCTGCCTAAAGTTGTGTCAATTATAGAATATCCTTTTCATTTTTAGCATGAATATCAGTCAATAACAATTATTCAGTCATGACACCATCTGTTTACGAAAATATGAAGATGAACTGTTTTGCAATTATTAAACTGTACAGGCGCCTCGCTGTCAAGTGGTACTTGCTTTATAGATAACAATCGTGTGGTGTGATCCATTCATACAACATTTTACCATTCCATTACCCTTTTCGCTTTTTGGTATCTATGTCGGTACTTATTAGAGACCGATTATTTAGGTGTATACGTTTCATGTTAAATATTTCAGAAAGTTTTATTAAAAGTCAAACGCAACATATATGGTTTCAGACTACTTTCAGTGGTGTAATTTAGGAAAATGTATTAAAATAATATCACTTTAATGATTATAAACATTAAATACTTACCATGAAAACGAAAAAGCTGTTTGAGAAAATGTATTTATCTTTTTAACAGCTGAAGGAAAACCGCACTGAAGATGGTAGGGGAAGAGCAGAATAACTACACAATCAGCACAGAGACATCTCGCCAATCCGGAAGGCCCAGTATATACCACTGCCGTCCACATTAACGGGAATCCCGCTGAGTGAGATACTATACTATGAGGGATTAATTTATTCATAATTACTGCACCAGCCACTACATGGAATTTTCCCCGAGTGCCGTGGTTCGAATTAAAAAGTTACTATACAATAAAGATTTAGTTCCGAATATTTAACAATAATGTTGAAATGATGAAAATGTATTTAAATGATGATGATGATGATGATGATGGTGATGGTGATGATGATGATGATGGTAGTGGTGGGGTGGTGATAAAATTACATAAAACGTTCATCCTTCTAGCGTTTTCCATCCCATCAATAACGGCAGTCATATTTACGGAACTATCTTGTAGCATGTCTCACAACATCGTCACTGGCCATATCACTGTACGTGACACTGTCAATTAATCTGTCACAGTCCGTGCTACTATTATCGTAATGATCGGCCACGGAAACAGCAGAGTTCTAATGACTACAAGCGCGATATGAATTATGAATCTGGCCCGACAATTCTCATAACTTCCCAGCGTGTCGTCCCGGCCGCCTTCTGTACAAAAATCATATCACATTCGGACATCAAACCAAAATTAATTATGTGTTGACAGCGTAAAAGCTAGCCGTGACCCCAAGAGATCGTTAACAAACGGCTGTCCGAGATTCCGCTCTCGCCCTTCTCAAATAGACGTATAAAAAAGAAATTTGAAAAGCATAAAAACCGGAGGGAGATATAAAGCCATTCACCACAGGCCAATGGATGCTCTGGTAATATTTTCCTAATTTCATAAACACCATTTGACTCGAGCCATAGTCAAACATATGGGCCGCTTTGCTATCGGCGAGTCTCAACGACCGGACGCGTGCCAATGACAAGCAATGGTTGATGTTAACCTCTTTCTGCGCCCTCTGTCGGCACGTGACGTCACGTGAACTGGCCAATCACAGGAGTTATGGCTTCTACGGTAAATGTTTAAGAAGATAATTAGCAACTCGGCAAATCTATCTTATTAAATTAATTACGCCTCTGTGTTGAATATGAAGAATGGCTCAGAGGCCCTTCAAGACGAACGGCTCCAGCGACGGAAGAGAGAGGACCAATTGAGCTCCCTGTCCGATAGTCTTGTTAGAATGTGACGAGCTCCGCCGGTCTTTGACTATCCTTCCTGTTCCTGGAATTTGTCCGAAGACAGTAATAAATTCTTTAAAGGATCCTGCTTTGATATCGGATCTTATTTCAAGCCCAGGAGGAACTATTTCATTGTGTGCCGGGAGTCTTAAGATTTAGAAAGTTTTTATGACATAGCTTACTGAGTACTTGAGAAAAAAAATTAAACTTTTTCTTTCTTAAAAGTGTATCGGTACTTTAAGTAATTTTAACTGAGAGGAATTTTTAAACGGATTGAGCGATGGAGGGACTGACGGAATTTGTGTCCAAGTCGTTTGAGGAGTGCACTGATAACATCAAGAAGGAGACGCTGAGTGTACCCGTGTTGTGTGACGACAAAAACAATCTGGACACTGAAAACATCAAGATCACCAGTTCGGGAAGTGAAGACGAGAAAAGCTGTGACGAATCCGACGACGAACTGTCTATAGGAGGAAGAGAAAAGGGCGTTTTAACTGTAAAAACAGGTAAGGGACAAACAGGCAGTTTGTACAATGTTATCATTATTCAAGGAGGTTCACTCATGTAATATTTGTATTATCGTGTCAGTGTAAAGTGGTGTAGTTCTACATGCAATGGCTGACGGATGCGATGACACATATACACTGTTTCCAGTACTGTCAATATTTTAATGCAAATACTACATATATAATATGTTTCACATTTATCTTCTATTTATAAAATACCGAGTGAGGCCACGCCATCGAAAGATTGACGTTATGATGATTATTATGGAATATTACTGTACATTGATGTACAACGATAATTCTAACGGTGTTTCAACATGTAAACTTTCAGTTACTTTAACTAGATACATAGCTCACAGCCAATCTGTCACACTGATGTTAGGAAGAATACATGACAACAAAACATGAGTGCTTGAATATATGGATGAAACTTTGTTGACAATGCCTACAAATACCTTGCTATATACCTGAATACCGTTCTGTAATTTAAAATAAAAAGCGTGTATTCAATCAGCTGAATTCAGCGACAGGTTACCAAATTATGTGTGTGTATGACATAAAGAATATTATTTACATAAATGAAACAATGAAAAGTGGAAGTTTAGAGTGATCTAATGAATGGTGAAACATTGGTTTGGCGCTGTCGTTAATTAACACCTAATTCTGTTCCCTATATCATGCTAACACAGTGTTAACCTTAACCGTATGTATATTTGTCTTTGAACACACTGTGTACACATCAACAATTAAATACAGATGGTTTATGCAATTTATAAAACCAAATTGCTTTGGTTTTAAAAGAGTTTGGCTATTTCTTAATTTGAAGACTGGGAGATGATCTGTTAGGTATATACTGTTAAATTAACCCGTTATATGGTCCCGTTATATATATGCACAGGTGTATGGAATATATTCTAAGCATAGTGTCAGAACTATGAACAAATTATGATCTGATCATAAATATGATGTGTTAATATTATGATATCATTGAATGCATATTGTTATTATGATTCCATATTCTGTGGTATTGTTCATATAGGTTTATTTCGTTAGAATATGAAACAAGATTGTTTCAAGAAATAGACCTGATCTACATTTCTGAAGTTCAGACATGTGCTTGACAACTAATCAAGCCAACACGACTAAATATCCCATTTCGTAACATTTCATTATATTCACTGTCGATCCAAACAGTTAATTGAATTTGAAGTGTATTACGCTATTCATTTGATTTTTAAACAGTTTTGTATACAGTATATTGTTCTGTACACGAATAAAATCAATTTATTAAATATGTTTCAGTAGCAGACTTAGTATACAATTTTCAAAGATCATATAATGATATAAACACCACTAATAAATGTATTTTCGCAACCACAGATGCTTTAAGATATTGAAGGTCAGGTTATACGATTACAAATAATTATTTCAGTGTGTGATTTGCGTACAGGAGACACGGGCGTTGTAATAATCATCTCTAGTGATCTATCCATATATGTTTGTAATTATGTAGTCGCATATATCGTTATATAATAGTTGAATATATTGATGAACATATAAACAAAATAAAAGAATATAAAATTAACCACTCCCACATAAAACTGCAATCCAAAGACAATATATACACAGGACCAGCCATTTTCCAGTGAATTAGAATGAAGATCCCCTTAAGCATGAATAATTTTTGCACTCGTAATACAAAATTCTATTACCGAATCTACCAAAAAAATATTAATCAAAATAATCGCTTTGAAGTATTATTTCCCCATCTCTTTAACGAATAAAATAAGATAATGATCCACACTTGTTAATAACGACTCACGGGGTCCATAATAACAACAGACCATGCGACTGTATAATGGAAAATGTCAAAAGGAAAAATAAGGTTTCATTTACTTCTCCCAATACATATATACAAATGGTATATTCGGAGTAATATGTATGTAAATACATGTACTAATGGCCGCCCGGTATCCGTTGCATTATTTGAAAGCAAGGTTTCGCTTCGACGCTGAATCCACAGGAGAAGTGCTTGTACGAGTAATCGCAATAAGGCCCGGCGCTGCGTTAATTACTCGTCTCTAATTACTCCCTGGTGAGATTTCAACTAATTTTGAGCGTCGTTTGTTTGAATGTGCATCTGAATTATGGCATGAAATGTCAAAGGTAATTTTTCCTTTTTGTATGGTATTGCTAGCATTAACGCGAAGTCAGTATATGATGAACTTTCACAACTATACGTCTATTTCTGCAATTTTGTGCGTTTATATGAGAATTACTATGGGAATAAAAAATAATAATGCCTTGTTTGTCATTACATATTTGTCCGTAACAGCCAAAGGGCATTTTGCCAGAAGAATTATTTCTGTGGCTGATGGTGTTTGTGATGTGAATTACAAACAATTCAGTAAGTTGTAACATTTGAATTAGGGTAATTGATATATGATTAGGCTTCATTTCCTTCTGTTTATAGTCTCAGTATTACCAACAATCGTGACCATGCATTAATGTTGATATTTTTACCGACGCGTCTCCACCAATATAGTATTGAATATCAATTTTCACCGATCTCAGACTAAAATATTTGTCCCTTGGGTTCGTTTAATATGAACGCAATGATCTTCACATTATCATGACATTTTCCTATTAAATAAATTTATAATTTTGGTCACAGGATTTAAGCAAACAAATTAATCTTTTTCATAGGTTTGTCAATGAAATAATTCAACACCTGTAACACACGTTTCATTCCACACGAAGAAGCCAGAGGCTGTTCTAATAGATATAATTATTCTATATCATCCTGGAATCTTTCATTTTATGATATTATCGAAATTTGTAAATGTTTTCCAAAACAGTCTGTATCAATTATTTATTCTAAGGCTAAGGAACCTGTGTTACTGAAATGAGATGAAAGTTCTTTTAAACATCATCTCCTCTATTTCGCGGCGCAAGGGGGTTCGTTCCGATCGCGTCATACCAGTCTGTTGCATTGAATTATATATACACTAGTTGATAATGCTATATAATGCTAATAGATCGAGGTCTGCAGACAGTTAATGAAAAGGGTAATATCACGGATTGAGCGTGGAAACCACTTTAACGGAACGGGAACAAAAACAAACGTGTTTTGTCCATGTTCCTGTCTGTCTAACATCAGAACGAGTCTCGAGATCTCGTTACAAATTACACCAACTCTCGCGACATTCCCTCTTCTGAAAAATCAAAGCGTCATTGATCTGTCGCGCGCCCTGATCGGAAGCGTCGTTCGCGCTTCATAGGGTGATAAGACCAAGCTTCAAATTAAAATGACAGCGTTAGCCGTCGTTTATTACGTAGTGCCACAGACTCCTATAATAAATGCTCGCTTATTAGCTTCCAATTACTAACTAAAAGGAAATAACAGGGTAAGAAATTCGCTGTAGCCCAGGTTGACAATTTCCTTAATAAAATGATAGCTTAGAGATACCGTTAGGTCCTTTAGATAATGACTACCCCGAACAGGGTCTCGTTACTTTAATACATTAAAGGACGAAATCGGTCTAAAATTGTTCTAATCGCCCGCCAATGACTCGGCAATGAATTACTGGCAATCAGTAATTGATTTTAGCTAATAATCTCATGTAGTAGATTTTTCGAGTCAATTTCTGACACTGATTTGCTCTCTGTAATTACGTAAATATATTCCGGAGCAGACGAACGTGGTCGGCTTTTTGTACACACCAATGGTTTCTGATTTGAAAATTTGGGCTTTTGCGTTGTGGTCTTGTGGCTTGGTGCTAGACGGACAAGGAATTGGTAGCTGGCTCGGTGGTACATGGAATGATATGTAGACTGGTAGTAGGTGACTGATGGTAGATGGTTTGATGGTAGAATGATTATGACAGTCGGATTGATGGTACTGAAACTATGGATTGATGGTAGATAGGTCAGTATGTGTTTGATAGATTGAAGATGGATTGATAGCAGATTTGGATTTATGAGAGATGGATTGATGATACAAATGGGTTGGTAATAAATTTGGATTTATGAGAGATGGTACATGGATTGGTGATAGAAGGATTTATAATGGATGAGTTTGATGATGGGTATATTATGATAGATAAATTGGAGGAAGATGGTTCTATCATAAACTTTAATTGATGACTGATGGCATAATGATGAAGGCTACTGAAGATGATAATATATTGATTTGGAGAAGCTTAAAACAAATAAACGTTAGTTTGATGAGGTACATTTCCACAACTGTTTATTCATTGGATCAGAATCAAATTACATAAAATGCAAAATATTAATATGAGACAAAAACAGTCTCGATTAATCCCAAAGAGATTCCGAAAGGCGCTAAAAGCAAAAATAAAAGAAATAAGAATGGACCACTAAAAACAATTAATGACAACAGGTGTCCGCAAAAAGGGTTGGCATGTCCTGTCACTTCTACAGCTCATACTGTGTATTATTTCCTGAATGCATGTGTGCTAATCATTCTGTCAGGTGATAGATCAGAGCTATCAATATACGGAAACTGTATGAAATAGGACAATTAAGCTCAAGACACGTCATCCAGCGTATCAATGCCGGGACAACTCAGGTGCAAATGCATAAATATTTTGCCTCGTAATACTAATTACTGTCGTGTTGTTCAGCCAGGTATTTATTGAAATCGATAGTAAATAATACGTCCGTGACTATAATAAATCAAACCTAGCCTTGTCCTGCTCATTATTCGTGACACAGATTATAGGCTATTCGCTGACTTGTTTCGCGAAGCCTACAGATGATCACAGGTGGTATTTATGCTTCATTTGAATTTTATACACATTTGTAGAAGTCTCAGTATCCGGTGCTAGGTTCCATTAGTGCTCTCTAATTTCGAAATATTAATTTGTTAACATGTACAACATATGCAGTATTGGTATGGTACTATGTGCAGTGAAGTGAGTCAGTGTGGTTTTACGCCGTTTACAAAATATTCTCACAATATTACTTTATGCTATCTAGAATTGTTCTTCACAGATTGACTTGTATAAGTCTGAACTTTGACTCGGGCCTACGGCAGAAGGACCTAACGGTTTTACATCTCGGTGACCCCATGTCCCGTAAACCCTCATACGCGTGAAGATCAAACTTGACGTTTTACAATTTTGTCTGCGATGCTATGTGGTATATATATGCAGCTGCCAATATTACTTAATCCTGCATGATAAAATACTTTCATTGTTTATAGCATATGGAAGAGAGACATGTTGTCCAACGCTATAATTCCAGGCCACCTACAGAGACAAATGAGATTGGTTAAATGCCGAGGGCGTCCTTTCAACCTTGTGATGATTTTGGCTTTGCTTTCGTATTTTTTCTTATTGATTAAAGGAATATGAATTCTATACCACGTCCAGTGAAAGTAGACAGTAGACAAGACAATTCGAGCATTGATATTTGTTTACCCTTTCCTTTCTTGTATAACACAGATGTACTCACACCCTACACAGGCAATCATATATTCTTGTCCTTCCTTAATCCTCCAATTTCTAAATGCCCCTCAAACAAGTTACATGCACGTAGGGTATATTCAACCCTGCGTTCGTCCACTAAGTTGAGGAACCTACACAATGAGCCTGTGTATACACAAATGAACACATGCATATCTATCCAGTTGAGAAGGTTTTTAGGTCGAAATATTGGTGAACATTTAAAGGTGAACGTATCTACACATTTGAAAGTTAACATGTACACACCTATACAGCGACATCCATTTAAAGGTGAACTTATAAACAACTTTGAACATTTATACAAAGTTGAATACATGTATTTCAAGATGAAAATACATACACAGGCGAACATGTAAACATAAACACATGCACACGGTTGAACATTTAAAAGTGAACATGAATGCCCAGTGATTAATTAAAGGTGAACATATATACACAGGTGGTCAATTATATGTGAACACATATAAACAGGTGATTAATTAAAGGTGAACATATACACACAGGTGGTCAATTAAATGTGAACACATATAAACAGGTGATGAATTAAAGGTGAACATATATACACAGGTGGTCAATTAAATGTGAACATATATACACAGGCGGTCAATTAAAGGTGCACGCATATACTCAGGTGGTGTGTTAAAGGTGAACATACATAGACAAGTGAACAGTCAAAGTTGAACATATATACAGAGTTGAAAATGTAACGGTGAACATATATACACAAGTGGTCCATTAAAGGTGAACATATATACACAGGTGGTCAATTAAAGGTGAATATATATAGATTGTACACAGTTGAAAATGCAAAGGTGAACACACCTGGAACAGGTGGTCAGTTAAAGGTGAACATATGTACACATGTGGTGAATTAAAGGTGAACACATATACACAGGTGGTCGATTAAAGGTGAACACATTTACACACTAGGTCAATTAAGGGTGAACATATATACACATCGGAACATTTAATTGTCAACATAAATACACAGGTGATCATTTAATGTGAGCACAATAACACGGGTGAACATTTAAAAAGTAATATATACACGTGAACATATTCTAGACCACACAAAGATAAAATTGAATGCAGACATGTGACCATTTCCTTGGAAACACACTTATATAGGTGAACATAAAACGGGTTACAGAAAGCGCATCTATACAAAAGAGTGCATATTTACAGAGGACTATATTAACGTGAACATTTCCTTGGGAACACACTTACATGGGTGAATATTTAACGAGTTACAGAAAAGCACATCTATACAAAAGAGTGTATGTGTACAGAGGAGTATATAAACGTGAACATTTCCTTGGGAACACAGTTATATAGGTGAATATTTAACGGGTTACAGAAAAGCACATCTATACAAAAGAGTGTATGTGTACAGAGGAGTATATAAACGTGAACATTTCCTTGGGAACACACTTATATAAGTGAACATTTAACGGCTAACAGATACTCACTGATGATCACATCTATACAAGTGAGAGTATATGTATAGATGAGTATATAAAGGTGAACATTTATACTGATCGTCATATCAAGATCAGCACACATTCATTCAGTTTATCGCTGCATCGGAGAATATTCTGAAGGTTTTCAAAAATGCATCTATACAAGCAGCAAAGAACCGGAGCAATATGACATCTCTGGATATGTTCCTATCTCAACCAAACATTGATTTGCATATATACAACGCAGAAATTTATACTGAGAGAAATGAATAAAGAAACACAGGAACATTCACTGCCATGAAGTGGCGTTCCCTTATTTGTTTCCCTTAGTATATATTCAAAATCCCGATCGTTTGTAAACGCTGAACACACTGCTGGGTATGGAGTTCAAGCCCTCGCATTTAATGTCAATGCCTGCAAAAGACGCGATCACTTTGCTCCACACTGAGAGTAACAACATTTTAAAAATCAGTTTCCATTAACCAATAGAGTGTCCTGATTACATTTAATATGGCCATGTTCTTTGTGCACAAACAACGCTATGTAGTATTATCTCATGTAATGAGAAGGACACCATCAGCGTTCTCCAACGGCGAGGTAACGCGTTTGTTATTTATGATCCATTTCATTACCGAACTTTACTCAGCATGCGTTTCGTAACAGTTGACGATACAGAGTATATTTCATCATCTGTGTTCATGTAGAGAAAGCGTGTATTCAATTTCAAATTAATATGCGTGTTAAAGTGCGGGTTTTGGTAGGCGTGCTTTGCTACGTCGCATTACTTGACAATGATGCGTAGGAACAATGGCTGCCTTGTCCCTATGTGGTCTTGTTGTGGGACATACTATATGGTACACAACGTTTTATCGCAGACAAAGTTTTATGGTCGGCATGTTGCGGACATTTCAGCATGGCATATATATTTGTGATCAGTGACAAAATGTATGTCCGGTGCTATTCCCAATTTTAAATTGTATTGTATGTTAAATATTTTCTTGTGAACAATTGACTTGCCTTTGCACGTCTTTCTGACGAACACGCTTCACAAATGCTTGACAGTAATTCGACCCTTGAAACATCCAGGTTAGGACTGGTCTTCAGTAACCAATGCTTGTCGTAAGAGGCGACTAACCGGATCGGGCAATGAGGCTCACTGACTTGGTTGACACGTGTCATGATATCCCAAATGCGCTGATCGATGTTCATCATGTTGATCACTGGATTGTCTGGTCCAGACAGGATTATTTACAGACCGCAACCATATAGCTGTTATATTCCCGAGTGCGGCGTAAACAACAACAACAAACAACAAACAAATGATAGTAATTCGTTAAAGCATGCTCATGTTGGAGCCGAAAATCGTATAATGAAAATGCTCTTAATGTAGATCTATCCTGACCATTGGAATTGATTTGTAGCTTATATTCACAATGAATAATTATACATTTTGTACCCACGATTATATAAAATCATCTTGTCACTATGTGTATTGAACATACTCGAGTTTATGTATAAGCATGACATATCTATCTGGAACATACTCTAGAAATAGGGAGTTCATGTATAAGCATGACATATCTATCTGGAACATACTCTAAAAATAGGGAGTTTATGTATAAGCATGACATATCTATCTGGAACATACTCTAGAAATAGGGAGTTCATGAATAGGTATGACATATCTATCTGGAACATACTCTAGAAATAGGGAGTTTATCTATAGACATGCCATATCTATCTGGAACATACTCTAGAATAGGGAGTTTATGTATAGACATGCCATATCTATCTGGAACATACTCTAGAAATAGGGAGTTCATGTATAAGCATGACATATCT
>VKKT01004036.1:109702-123964 GCA_008038995.1 Haliotis laevigata | reverse complement strand
ATTTCTGGTGTCCCCCGCCGTGATGTTGCTGGAATATTGCTAAAAGCGGCGTAAAAAACAAAACTCAGTCTGTAAATATTTGAGTCTTTAACAGACAATCCAGTGATTAACATGAGCATCGGGATCTACGCAATTGGGATACGAGGGCGTGCATGAACCAAACCAACGCGTCTGACCACCGTTAGTCGTCTTTACAAGCATGGAATTTTGAAGACCGTTCCTAATCCGGATCTTCACGGAAGCAATGCCATTAGAAGAGTATGAATTCCGTCAACTATCAGTCGCTGTGTTGCAAAAATGTTCGCAGACAGAACATTTATTGACTTAACATCTTTGGAAAAATTTAGCGAAGACATTCTCTGTCACCTAAAGAGCAAATAAAAGGAGTCAACTTTTGTATAGAATGACTCGGCAAGTCTGCTTCAAATTGGGAATTGTTTTGGCGCCTTCTGGGTTATGTTTGTTTTTTTGGATACTGCTTTATTTCCGGGACTAACTGTAATAGCCTAATCCAAACGGAGTATTTTTCGGCCTGGGTATTTTTTCACAAAGCAGTCTCGGCGATAAGCCAAGCGTAACTCCAATAAGTTTACACAGAATTGCGACAATCGTAGTTCTCTAAGATCGCTTTGTGAAACGGGCCCAGGAACGTATATGCTTATAATATCTGGTCCAGACTCTATTATTAATAGCTGGAATAGTGCTGAGTGCGGCGTAAAACTAAACTCACTCACTCATTCGTCGCGTGATCAGTCATCATCTGAAGTTCTCCCTGGGCGACACAAAGCTGAAGAAACGAAGACTTCAGTGATGATGTTAGATTATCTCACAGTCCCCGAACAGATTATTTCCCCTTCAACTCAACACTGTCTGTTTCACAAGCGTCCTAAATCAAGCAATTGTAATGGAGTTAGTAGACTAAGCTTTAGTCCTTTGTGATGTAAACGTTTAATGTTTTGATGATGATCCCTGTCCATAGTTTCGCGAGTTTCTAACTACATTTGGAAAATGAATTATCATTTCATTAACATTATTAATTTTTGTCCATTTCTTCCGTAATGATGATCTCATACATCCAGTATGAACAGGCCGGAGGCGTACATAAAAGTAACATCCTAAAAAATGGGTTTCCCTTGATATCTGTACAGCACAAGTGAGTTAATAAAAGTGTTACTAACAGCAATCCAAACCACTTTGGGCTAGACTGACAGTTAGTCTCCAAAATGAAGTGTTAAAATCTTAAAATACATATCTGCAAAGAACATATGAAAACCAAAATGGAGCTGGAATAATTCATGATATTGGACAAGAGTTTGAGGCAATCTGGACTTGCCCAGTCATTCTAGACTTGAGTGGGGCTTTGTTTTATGTATTTATCCTCTTGGGTCTGGGGGATAGACGAATGCATGACAAGCGGGTATCATTGGGGTGTACGGATGCCTCTGTTGCTGGAATTAGCTGTACAAGGAGGTACTGCTCCATGCTTGTGCTGTCTCCATGGCTTGGAACACATTCCGGGGTGGTGGTGTAACCTAGTGGTTCGCTGTCACGCTGAAGACCCGGGTTCGCTTCCCAACATGGCCATTTCTGGTGTCCCCGCTGTGATATTGCTGGAATATTGCTAAGAGCGGGTTAAAACCAACTCACTCACTCACTCACTCGAACACCACCGACTCTGATAATGATCCATTCGTTGTCAACATCATACCCGTGCTCGTTCATTTCAAGTGGGAAACTTTTAAAGGAGCAGTCGAAGCTTGCTGTGCCGTGAGTTAACTGAAATATAGCGGGGTTTACCCACAATGATTACGTCATAGCGTCATTTAAATAGATGTTGTACTCGACAGTGCAAGAAAGGGATCTGCAAGGTAAGTGAGTGAGTAAGATTAGTTTTACACCGCACTCCGCAATATTCTAGCTATATGGCAGCACTTGCAAGGAAGGTCAGAGTATAAGGCCACTTCCATAGCGTTCACTTCGCAGCTTAGTGTTCGATTTTCTCTCCATCTGCCATAGTTTTGTAGACATTGGCGACACATGTGAATATATATCATCAGCTGACTCGTGAGGCGCCCGCTCAGTCACGCCCCAGAGCTGAACATATGGATACAGTAGTGGGCCATCTTTACGTTACTGTGCAAATAAACCGTGACCTCATATATGACCAAAATTGCAACATGGACGGCTCCATCGTCAGCCAAATAACAGTGGCTCGCACTTAGTCTGATAACGTGTGCGAAACCATAACAAATTGAAATGTTTTTGATAAATAAATTTAAAAAACCCACCCGCTTGAATATACAATTTATTTACCGATACGGACATATAGGAAGGATTAGCAGGATTCGTGTGATGTTACAAACTAAATCTTGATACATATATAAGTATCCTATATAAGACTTCATCTTACTCTCGGGTAGCTAAGATACATAGCGTGACGCTATGTATCTTAGCTTACTGTCGGGGTGATCATTTGTCTATGGAATATCTTGGTTATTTGTCTAGAACACATTCTCTCTGATGTTATTTGTATATATATTTTGAGGGAGGATGGGCGGTGTTTTGTAGAAAGTAGAGAGCAACACAATATCTGCATGAAGGGGTATATGGTGGTTTCATGTGTTTGTGGATGGACATAGTGGAAAACAATTACGAGAGACTTGATTAATTTCAAGATCCGATTTGAAACATTTTTTAACAATTTAGTCAGTGTACTTGTAAACCTATACAATTTCTCTCGAGGAAAATATAGATGGAAGAAATGGGTGTGTTTGATCAATGAAACCAGTCAGAAACGTCCTCAGATTTGTTATTTGTTACCTCTGTGATCACTTCCATGTCCTTACACTGGCACGTACGTGAACTAAAAAGCATATACCTTTGCACAAACAAGCTGTAATAACAGCACAAATAAGGTTAAATGCTTTTCCTGTCACGTTCTTGATCATGAAACAATTTGCCAAAACTCGCAGGGAAAAACCCGGAAGTTGACCAGCAGCGCCCCCTAGGAACACATGCGCCATGGAAGCTGTCAAGCTGGCGAAGCGATACTGAAGATAGTCTCAAATTGTAGGTCCAATTGAGGAGCAGAGGAGGAGGATACTACCTTGCTTTGAGCCCTTAACGAAACATCTGGTAAATGTTTGTCGGACTTATTTCATTAGAATGCAATTACTTATCTAGATCTGTTGTATGACGAGTCGTAATATGTAAACAGTGGGCACGAAAAACTGAAATAAGAAGGAAGTACCCTTTGCAACCAGTGAGAGTAATAGCTTTTGTCGGCAACAGAACTCATCAGTATCTACGGTCTTCTGGTTAACGTGCAATGGTTTTAAGATTATTGGTCTGTTCTCCTATATGTGGCGAAAGTGTCAAAATAATCTGCATTTCGTGCCGGTTGTCAGTTTTGGGTTTAGGAAGTAGAGTGTGGGTGAACGGAAATGCTGGTTATATTGTCTGCTGTTCAGTCAGTTGTCCTATCATCAACTGATCTTAAATATCCATTGTGAACAAAAACTGTTATTTTTTATATTGTGTAAAATCCAGGAGTCAAACCAGATTATTTCATAAGTAGAGCATCCTTTTCTGTAGTTGATGTATGAAGCACAGCAGGAAGAGGCTGCTAATGCTTTTCCCTGATCATCTGATGTGGGATGTTGTCTTGCATTCTTGTATTGGTTAGATTTAGGGGGATGGACATATTTATGCACTCTGATGTTACTTTAAACAATCTAGAAAGTAATCATTTTACAGAATTAATCAGTCTTTTCCATATATGGGTTATAGGTTAGGCTTGACATTCCTTGGAGCTCATATTCATGTGATCAAATATTAAGCAGTATTTTACATTAAAGTTCAGATGACTCACATGAGTAAGGATTTTCTTATTAATTTATATAAAGGTAATCTTCACCACCAACTCTCAAGTCTCAGACAAAATATTTCCCAAATGGATTTGTGCTCAGGTCAATGTTAGCTCAGTTGTCAAATTGTCATCAGTATGAATGATCATGTATTAATTGTGTGAAGTTATGTGTCATGTTTATACCAATAACTTGGATTTACAACCTTTCCATCCAAGTAATAACAACAAAAAATAATTTCTTAAGTGCCTAATATCCATCGACATGTGCTCACTGGCGCTATGACAAAGTTAAATCCAAGTAAGTGCACATATACACAAACTTTCATGAAACTGAAAGTCTAGTGACATACTGAGTGGAAGAGGGGAGTGTTGAGGAGAGACTTGAGTGAGATTTAGTGTGTTTAGTAGTTCATAACTGGGGATTGCAAACTGAAAAGGTACAATCAGATCACAGAAGTAGACAGAAGGTTGTCAACTAGGGCTCCACAGAGGATCGAAGTACAAATATAAAGAAAGTATTGACCCATGTATTCTATTCTTTTGTTACTGGTAAACTCAGTTTAGTATGTTTTAATCATATTAACCATGGCATGTTGAACAATTAAATGATTTTTAGCATATTTAAAAAAAAATAAAACATCCCCATGTAAATATGTTTAAAGTTGATAAATGATCAACTATATTTTCTTATTTGACTGTTACAGGAATCATATAAAAGTTCCAGATCCTGTGTACGTGATTCTTGCATTCATTAACACTGTTACCAATCACAACCAATCAGCACATTAATCAATGCTCGTTAGCTTAATAAGAGCAATTAACTCTTTATGACAAATAAACATATTAAAAGCAATTTCTGTTGAATGATATAAGAATAAAAAATGATCATCTGCAATCATAATGGCAGTTCTGTAATGGATTGAACACGATTGGTGTTATAAGACCCCACCCTGAAATAATGATGTGTCAGCAGTCTGGCTGACAAAGTTTTCCCATGCACACCAAATGTTTATGGAAACCAATACTAATGTTTCCACACAACGCTCTGATTCTCTTCTCTTTAGCCTTACAATTTGGAGATTCTTGTCAGGGAACATCCATCCTAAACATTTGTGTTAACAGTTTTAGCTGCTACAAGACAGATCACTTTATGGATAACAATTTGTTTATTGCATTTTGTTATTTAGATTTTTACACTGTAATTAAGGGGAAAAAGGGTACGACAAACAAATGAGCATCAAGAGAGGTATATGTATGTTTCCTTGTCGACTGACCTAATTCTAGATTGACAAGCAAACAATTATTACTTTTTGTTGCCCTGTCTGATGTTTGAATGTGATAAAATAAGGACTGGTTGGTTCAGAGAGTCAGTATAGCAGAGCTACAGATAACTTTTGGGGTCATTGAGTTATGTACTCGATTGTGTTCATCTCAAGTTCATGTGTTGAAATAGAACCTCTCAGTATACCTCAGTTATTTTATCTATCCACTGGTATACAGGCTAAGATTTGACACTTTTGTGTGTATGCATGCAAGATCAATTTTTGAGTATTTACAAAAATTCAAGCGTACTTGTATGCAATAGACCTAATATGAATTGAGTTTTCTCATAAATATTTGCATAATTTATGCAAATTCTAAGCTTATGTGTACCTTTGGTATAGTATGTCTCAGCAGGCTGGACTACTATAAGCAGTATATGCATATTGGTATATGAGAGAAACCTTGATCGTGACATAAAGCCCCATGTTACCTCACCTCTTTGTGGTAGTGTCAGAAGGGAGGGATTATAGATTTTGAAACTCTGTTAATCAAGGGATCATCACTCAGTGCTTGTCCTAAACTCCCAATGTGGGACTACCTGTGAACATCCTGATAAGAGTTGGTCTTCAGCAGCCAATGCTTGTCATAATAGGTGACTGACGGGGTCAGGTGGTCAGGCTCTATGGCTTGGTTGACATATCCCAATTTGTGTAGATTGATGCTCATGATGTTGATCACTGGGTTGTCTGGTCCAAACTCAGTTATTTACAGACTGCCACCATATAGCTGGAATATTGCTGAGTGCAGCGTTAGAACCAAACAACCCAACCCAATATTGGAATATTCTTGACTCCTCCTTGCTCGGCAAGGGAGTCATGCACATGAAAAAGTCCTTTAAAAACAACAACAGTGTATATGAGGAAATTAATTTTCTGATTCAGGAGCAGTTAATTATCAATCATATCATGTCAGTATGTGATACTGCACTAACTTACAGATTACTAATATACATGCATAATTCTTAAAGTAAGCACATAGTTTTCTCTTAACATAGTCTACTTGGTTTACAGAAAACTGACAGCTAATCAGAATAAACATGACTGGCATGTTACTCTACTGCTACTCTAGTTTTAAGGACAGGTTTCCAAATGAAACAAAAGTGATGACTCAGCAAGATTGGAGCCCTGAATGTAAATAACAGGAAATGTATTGACACAAATTTATCGGTATTCAAGAGTCAGTACGTTATGTTTATGTTACCTGAGAATACATACATGAGAATCTATTCACCTGTCGTTTTCAGCAAAACAACCCAGCAGCAAAATGTAGCTGAGTATTTTCAACACAGATTGCATCCAATATACAAGATCTGTCGGGGCAGTC
This sequence comes from Haliotis laevigata, assembly GCA_008038995.1. Taxonomy (NCBI): domain Eukaryota; kingdom Metazoa; phylum Mollusca; class Gastropoda; order Lepetellida; family Haliotidae; genus Haliotis; species Haliotis laevigata. Next base: position 117,450 of record VKKT01004036.1, on the reverse strand, counting down.
CCTGATCACACATGGTCCCGGAAGTAGTCTGTCTCTCAGTCCCTGTATTATTTTCCTTTCTGCCCAGCCCATTCTGCAATACTAAACCCTAACATGAAGCAAGTCTAGATTTCCTCAGGTTCACCTTACTGGGGCTCCCTTTCAATCTGGGGCGATGGGGTAGCCTAGTGGTTAAAGCGTTGGCTCGTCACGCCGAACACCTGGGTTTGATTCTCCACATGGATACAATGTATGAAGCCCATTTCTGTTGTCTCCCACCGTGATATTGCTGGAATATTGCTAACAGCGGCATAAAACTAAACTCACTCACTCACTCACAACCTTTCAATTTATAAGGAATTCTTTGTTTCTCTCAAGTTGTACATATTCAGAGACTAAGCCTTAGTCTAGGCAAGGGACCTATATTGCAGAGATAAGAAGGGTCATTTTTTTCAAGGACACTGACTCATCAGCCCACTGTACACAGAAGCACCGTTACAAACACAAGATAAGATGTCAGGTTAGGGCTGACTGAAAAATTGTTCATCGTAAATGCTGTTGATAGAAGAATTATTAACGTTTATCAATTTGAAAAGTGGGGCGGTGTGGTAGCCTAGTGGTTAAAGCGTTGGCTCTTCACACCGAAGACCCGGGTTCGATTCCCCACATGGGTACAATGTGTGTAGCCCATTTCTGGTGTCCCCTGTCATGATATTGCTGGAATATTGCTTAAAGCAGCGTTATAAATCACTCACTCACTCACTCTATATGATAAGTGTCCTGAGTAATATATGATGTACACTCCTGGGAGAAAATAGGGTTTTAATTTACGCACCCAATACATGAAGTTACTTCATTGGTCATGGGCCGCTTCTAAATTTTGTTCTAAATGTTGCTTTTATTAGTAAACTATACATAAATGCATTTCCACTCAACAGTGACATAGAGTATGTTGATATTATTTTCAATTTACCATATTTTGCACAAAGTTTCTTCTCCAATATATATTGATAATCGATTTATATTTAGTTCATGATTATCAATCTCTATTGATAGGCAGCCCTAATCAGGGTATCTTATTTAGACCTTACACATTTATAAAATGAAAAAAGATATATCCTATAAGAATCCAAAACATCCTAGGTACACGGTTTTTTATAGATTGGTATATCATATTCAATGTGATTAAGATGTTTATAAGGGGTGGTGAGGTAAGTTAGTGCTGAAAGTGTTTGCTCATCCCACCAAAGGCCCGGGTTCAATTCCCTTCATGGGTACATCAAGTGGAGACTATTTCTTATGCCCCCTGTCATGATATTGCTGGAGTTTGTACATGCATTATGGAACAGCTGAATCTAAAACTTACACTGTGTATACCTTTATTTTGCCCACGACCTAAAAAGACCCATCCATCTGTTTGTCCAAAGACATTTTTTCAACCAATAACTTGTTAACTATTGGCTGGATTGTCTTCACATTTGGGGACACCCATCTTTGTCTAACGGAAGTTGCAGTGCACATTTTGATTCTGATGTTTTAAATTTTTCAAGAATTACAGCAGTGTAGAAATTTGAACATAGAATGGTTCAACCACTAACTTGAATAATATTGGTCAAAATGTTTTCAAATACATATATTTAAACAGGTTCTTTATCTAAAAGAGAGGCACAGTGTAAAGTTTGGTTCCAATTTTCTATTTTTTACAAGAGTTGCGTCACTTTCACCATGTTCACTTGTGACAAAGAATTGCCTGGAGATAGGATTGCTGACTTGGTTGATGAATGCCATCTTATCCCAGATATGCTGAATATGTCAATCATTGGATCATCCGGCCCAGACTTGGTTATTTGCTGAATGCCATTAAATTACTGGAAAATATCTGAGTGTGGTGTTAAACAAAATACCCAAATACAACTTGCTGACAACACACACCAGTTACTTGATTATTTTCTGACCCTACTTATATCATTGGATTAGGCTGAGTGTGGTATTAAGCAACCAAAATGTCCCAGAGAAAACATGACTGTTATTAGGCTTAATTAGAATTTTTTTTCGTGATTTCAGTAATCTCAAATGTATTTTTCAAATAGTTTTCTGTGTTGGTAATTATGTTGGAGTTTGGCAATGACATTAAACATTGTTAAAATGTTAACTCTATGAATGTCCGGATGAAGGTAAAAGTCAGTGTTAATGCATGATTAATGTATTGTTGTCTTAATTGCAGGTATATTGGATGCCTTGAAATACTAAAATGTTCAGAGTTGAATAATGAAATTTAAATTTTCCCAACTTTTAGTTACATTGAAGTGATACCCTCGCTCAATTTTCGAATGTGACAGCTTGAATGAAAAATGAGAAAGCTAGTTGAATTTGATTCATGTTACGATAGCATGCAAAGTTCCAATTATTCCGCAAATCTGAACTTTTAGTATGAAGAAATAGAACTTTTATGGTCACTATTGTTTTTATTGTTTGGATCGATGTTGCACAGGTAGTCTGTGCCCCATTATCTGTTGAAAACTGATGCTTAAGGAATTTGGAGAAAATCATGGTAATCAGTCATTCTGAATTTTTTGAAATGGCTTTCCTGAACACCTGTAACTTAGTGTAAGACCCATTCATAAACCTACAACATGGACTCAGAGGTATTTTACTGATTCAGGATGTTATGTGAATGTGGCAGATTACTCTGTGAATAGAAGGGAACATATTTCAGGTTTTGTCATTTCTGATTGGTTGCTCAGACAAACAGGGAACTAAATTGGGTATTTTGTCTTGTTCATTCATACATTGATTTATGCCATTTCTTCCTCTTAGTGTAATATTTTTACACGGAAATGCGTGTCCAGTCCAGTCTAAAAATGTATTGCCATCGTAGAAGGGACGCAAACAGGAACATAGCTTGCATCCACTGGGATTCATGATAATATTCATTATACCCAATTTTTAGCAAGAAATGCAAAGGTCCTGTATTTAGGAAAACATTTAATCATATTATACGTTATAGTTCACTTTTCCTTTACTTTACAACATCTTATGGTTCCTGTAACAATTGTTATTAAAGTTCATTATCAGCAACCTCAATACACATAGTTTTATTTATCATGTAATGAAGTTTAATTGGTAGAGTTATGTAGTTTTGTTCTCAGCTTCTCTCTTTTTCACAATATTTTGATTTTATCTCAAGGGTTGCCAGCACCATATTCATGCTTGTGGTTTTCACCAAAGCAGTTAACCTCCAGGAACAGAGGTACACATAAGCTGCGTATCTGAGTAAATTACGCAAATAATTATGTCAAAACTCAATTCCTATTAAGTCTATGGGGCAGTGGGGTAGTTTGGTGGTTAATGTGTTTGCTCGTCACGCCAAAGACCTGGGGTCGATTCCCCACATGGGCACATTGTGTGAGACCCATGCGCACACGCGATAATAGATAAAATAACTGAGGTATATTGAGAGGCTCTATTTCAGCACATGAACTTGGAGACTTTGCAGTGTTTCTTATCGTTTCTCATATTACAGATCAATCATAAATAACAAACACATAAACCAATATTTAAACGTTATCATATTTTTACAATTAATGGAAAATGGCAAAATACCCAATTAAGTTTGAGTGAGGTGGGTACAATTTATTTGGTTACTCAAAGGAAAATTTGGATACCCACTTCAGATGACCACAAGTGAGTCTCGGTACATAACTCAATGACCCCAAAAGTTATCTGTAGCTCTGCAAGAAGTCTGTCCCTTTGGCGCTTTAAACATTAAGCTGACCTGCTGTGATATAACTAGGATACTGTTCGAAGTGACATTATTAAGACCTAGCTCGCTCAGGATGACTATTTAGTACTATTTATTTATAGTCGTTGCAGTGAAAACGTACCGATGAATTTAACTTTAAACAAAAAAGTAAATCAAATAAAGTGAAATTAAGATTGCGAATCCTCATAATTTTACCTTGCCAATGGAACATTTGAATCTCAGAATTGTATTCATCTTAGGATGAAAGTTGTTTAACAAACAATCATAGATTCAAATCGCTATTATTCATTTATTATATTGGTTTGTATTACAAGGGGGTAAGCGCAGTAGTTGGAACACTGAAACAAATGCATGTGCGGTACATGATGAGCATTAACTTAGACCAAGCCTACTTGTTCTCGGTGTTTCATTTAATATGCATACAGCCTTGTAATACAAACCAATAATAACGATTTGAAACTGATCGTTTGCTAAACAACTTTTATCCTAAGTTTAATAAAATTCTGAGATTTAAATGTTCATTTGGCAAGGTAAAATTATGAGGATTCGCAATCTTAATTTCACTTTATTCGATTTACTTTCTTGTTTAAAGTGAAATTCATTGGTACGTTTTCACTGCAAACAGACTATAGTTCACCCTGATAAAGCTTCTTGGTTCATCAGCACCAAACTAGTCAAGTGAGACTTCCGTCCCTTCAGGCTTTTTCCACATTAAACTGTGACGCGATATAACTTTTATACTGCTCAAAGTGGCATTAAACCAAACTCACTCTCTCGCAATAATGTGTTCTGGTTCAATGGCATGGCTGTTCGTGAAAGGTCCTAACATTGGATAAGCCTGTTGGAGAGTCAAGTGATGCAGAACTGAAATTGTATACCTATGTACAGAGTTACAACCGATTGAGTCGGACATTACAGCATGGACACGCATCTACGTTCATGTAATATTTTCCTTAGGACTCATGCAATCTCCTTATTGTCTGTTGATTATAAGTTGTTCCATAAGCAAGTGTGAATATTCTCCTTATTTCATTAAGCTTGAAAGAGTTGTGTTAATGCACCTCAAATAAACTGTGTACTTCAGACAATACTCTGTAGGCTAGTGGATAGAGGTTTTGCCAGAAGTGTGGTAATTTGGTTGATTTGTCCCTAGTTGCATCACACGAAAAGACATGAATTAAAATAAGATGATAAGTCTTGCAAGTCAGTATGGATGTCACGTAATCATGTCTGAGACTTAGTGAGAGGGTATCTCAGTATGCATAGCGGTCCAGCTCCATGTGTTTGTTTGTTGTTTAGCATTGCACACAACAATATTCCAACTAGCAGTCTGTAAATAATCGAGTTTGGACCAGACAGTCCAGTGATCAACATCATAAGCATTGATCTATGCAACTTGATACAATGACATGTGTCAACCAAGTCAATGAGTCTGATCACCCGACCCTGTTAGTCACATCTTACGACAAGCTTGAGTTGCTGAAGACCAATTCTAGCCCAGATCTTTGTACGTCCCAGGTCCATGAGACTGGCATTACTCTCGACTAGTCCAGGAAGCAACACCCACACACATGCAGGAATGTTGCTGTGTATGTTCAATAATCTTTAAAGTGACATCTCATCACTCGAGACGAAGAACTTCATATAAATAATTTCATCGCAGTCATATCTTGGTCCATGTAGAAATATTTTGATTGATTACTAAATGTACCTCATGACCTTTGACCCAGGTATGCCTTCAGCATTTTGGTTGAACCCACCGATATATTTTAGTAACTCATATCATCCTTTTTAAGTTGTATTAAGTATGGTTATCGAACAATATCATTATTAAAAAATGTATTCCCAGATTCCAGTGTGATTGTGGTCATGCCTGTAAGTGTAACAGCATCTATATTAAAAATGTATTTATTTGGCCATTATTCAGCTGTTTGTGCATGTATTAATATACTACTGTACAATGGAACAAGTTTTATATGTATGTGAAAATGAACCATTTCATGAATATTGACCTAGTTGTGACCTCTGTCAATTAAACCACTTTTAATCTGACGCTTCCATGTTTTCATCCATTTGGAATTGATGTCCACAGTTAATATGATAATAGTGCTTAAATTGATAATTAGATGTTAAACAGATGAAGGTGCTTTTTGCTTTTTCAAATTGTAGAGTGGACCTGCACGGACATGCATGGACAACTCACCGTCAAGGTCACTGCCTCTTGTTTCAAGCAGCAGAATGGCCTGTAGATTTAGCATTTATAAATTATTTACTTTAACCATGGTAACAAGCTCTACTAGAGAAATGCTAATTATGACCTTGACATTTTGTCATGTTTATGTAGGTATGGTCTAAGTGGTTGATGGAATGTTTGCAATAGAGATGGGGGAAAGCATTGTGGAATTGTTAAAAACTGGTGTTAGTGATTTAAGGTGACAAATGCTGGCAATCTGACTGCTTGACATTGTAACAGAAGGGTGCACGGTCATGCACCACACACCACACACCACACACCACACACCACACCCTGCCTGGAGACATGCACATGCATGCACACAGAGAGACCCCCAACCACCCTTCCCCAATTAACCTTCACCACCACTGCATTCAATAGCTAATAGTGACGTTCAAATTGATTTAAGCCTTTGTGACTCCTATGTGCTTAGATTTTCGAAATCATCTTAGCTAAGAATAATCTTATCAACTTCTGTTAAAAACCCAGGAGGTGAAATAGTTTATTGTTTATTGTTTACTCTGTAATGAAGGGAAGGTGTGAATTTGAGTGATTTTGATTGGTTCTTTAGCTTTTTGTTAATATGTCAGAGGAGGAAAATGTATATTTAGTCCTGTCCTTTGTTAAGAATGCATGAGAAGTCTGTGTTTACATTTAAAGCAAGCTGGGGAAATTCTAGTCCTTCCTCTTAGTGACAAAACAATGATTGTGTGAGGATTGAAGTAGTGCCGAACTCGGGCGCCATGGCATGGTAAATGTTGAAATATATKCATGGATGAAATGTGTKGAGTGTGCCTTGGCAGCACAGCATGATTCTTTTAATGGCAAATGCGATAAATTTGACCAACTAAAATCATTCAAAAGCTACTTTTGCACCCCATCAAACTGTTTATCGGTGGCACCCTCAATCTCACAGCGTAACATGGGCGTGGCTATTTTGAATGCCAGTGCGCACAGGAACAGGAAATCATGTTTTGAATGATAATATGGTTTGAGAGTTAGTTTATGGGTCCAGGACAAATGAAGCTGAATTATAATGGCAGTCATGATAGTGTTTATGAAATCCAGCTCATATGATGTTAACTGATTTATTGAGTAATAAATTGAAATGACGTGATTGTTGTGATGTTTATTTGGATCAATGATAGGTAAGAGCACAGTTATTTTGACCGAGGCACACCTAAATTATCCGTCTGGTGCCCTTGACACCTTTAGAAAAAACTCCATTTCATGGATGATCATGCCAAAGAAAGTAGGATTTAAAACGAAAAGATTCATTTGTACATAAACCTTTAAGTATTGCTAAGCAAAAATTGTTCAAAAGATAATATCAGTTAAACCATGTCAGTGACACAGAAGACAACCATATTGAGCTCTTTTGTCAGCCAGTTGCGGTGAAAAATAAAAATAATTCACCTGATGATGTTACTCACAACACACAACATAATCAAACGAAATTGAAACTAAAGTCCGATAGGCTTAGCGTAAGTGATCCCAACCCGAATATAGACACATGTGCACATGGTATTTTCAAAGTGGGAGCTCAAACCTGACTGGAGCTAAACAGTATAATACTTCACAGTAAGTAAACATTGTCGGCAGGGACCAAATCACTTTGTTACTGGGTTAAGTGGTTCAGATACTTGTAAACTGGAAATACATGTGGAAAGTGATGAACAGTAGGGTGTTCTTGGTACTTATAATTGTTATGATGTTTAAAGTTTAACGGGGCCGTGGGGTAGCCTAATGGTTAAAGCGTTGGCTCGTCACGCC
>VKKT01004036.1:9378-26345 GCA_008038995.1 Haliotis laevigata | reverse complement strand
TCTGTGCTATGACTTGTATTGTTTTAAACTGTATTAAACTTGCTATATCAGTCTGTGGCCACCAGCTCTAGCCCTAAAGTGGCTCCAAGCAGTGATTTTTGTACTGTTTAGTGCTGTTAGTGGAACCTGCTAGTCAGAATTCTATTGGACTCTAGTGAGTTTGGTTTTACGCCGCTTTAAGCAATATTCCAGCAATATCACGACGGGGGACACCAAAAATGGGTTTCACACATTGTACCCACATGGGGAATCGAACCAAGGCCTCCGTGTGACGAGTGGACGCTTTATCCACTGGACTACTCCCATCACCCTGCTGGCAAACCCAAAAAACATAACCACTGCAAACTGGGATTCAAACCTGAGACAATGGGATTTCAAACGTGCCATAGGGATGTAAATGAGCAAACTGCGGCAGACAACTGTGTCCCACATTTCAGAAGAACTTAAAGGTCATTTTACATTCCTAACCATAAAAACAAATGAGCTTCACTTCACACATTGTACCCATGTGGGGAATCGAACCCAGGTCTTCGGCGTGATGGGGGAACGCTTTAACCATCAGGCTAGCCCACCGCCCCTATTAGACTTTAGAATGTCAGTAATTATTGGTAATAATTTTGTATAATTTCCTCATGTTTTTAAAAACATCATCTACTGTTATTGACAAAAGACTGAATTAATTTTTAAAGTTGATGATAGGTGATTTTGGTATTATGAATATTTTGTGTCATATTTAAATATTTTCTTTGGTATGAACATGTCAGTGAGCATCAGTCAATATTAATACAGTATCAAAAGACTGGGTATTAATAAGTTTATGTTACATACTTAGTGACAGCCCTACTAGCACTATTCATGTAACCTCTTAAGCAATATGCAGTGTTTGAAATTAAACATTAAAATGAAGCCATCTTCCTTAAAGCTATAATGTTAGAGATACCACTACTCAGCTCCCCAAGCTGGCGTTATCAATTCAGGATTAGAATTATTAACAAGTTTGCTTAAAGGAGAGAAATGATTTGACTAATAAAGCATTTTACGGAATATTTGTTTGCCTTGTAATATGCAGATCTTTAGAGGAACTAATATATACTACTCCGCTTTCTAAATGGATGTTTTCATTTTGGCACACAAAACTGATTATCTGTCAATTGTAATGTAGTATTTAGATAGAATGATATACCTGATTATCCCTATTTAAAGTCGATAGTGTTTTTAGTGTTATGAGTCATATTGCCTGACTTATTTGATGATATAAACTCTTGAGATGACCCCTGATGATAAAATATGACAGATACATATTTTCAACCAATGACAAGTGTTTTAGGCTTACTGTGCGGAACAATTATTAATTGTCAGCAACTGTACTGGACTTAACCTCAGTCTGAATATATATGATTTATATAGAAAGTAATAATGCCATTTAAACTGAAAAGTCTCAGTGAGATTCGAGTTTCAGAACCTGAGGAAATCTAGACTTGCTTCATTTTATCCTTTGTATTGCAGAATGGGCTGGGCAGAAAGGAAAATAATGTGGTTCAGGGATTGTGAGACTAGTATTGTACAAATATATAAGAATGTGTTAATTTTAGATTCTGTGAAGGTGAATCATAGTCATGACCTGTTCAACAGAGAGACAGTAATTAGTTGACAACATGCACATATTAATGTGTGGAAGTTGTGACACAGATTTCAGATTGGTAACATTTAATATCCTGATATGAAAGTAGATGAGTGTACTGTATCATAAGTAAGGACTTGTTTTAGTAAGGTACTGGATATTAAACAGTGACTTTCATCTGGAATAAATACAAATATATGTTCAGTGCTGAAATAAATGCTTCTCAAACGTTTTAAGATACAACCTATAAGCTATCCATATAAACTGAAGACAACCAACTCTTTGTCATCTTTCCTTAGATGAAATTCATAGTTTAATAACTTGGCTTCACAAATTAACTGTAATAATATGAAAGAATCTGGTTGTTCTTAACTTCTTTTGTGTAGTGTATTTATGAAATGCTGATTTTGATAAAATATGATGGATTTGATTGTTAAAGTTCCATTTAATAGAGCAAATAAATATTCATGAATATGAAATTACATGTTTATCTTTTCTATAGTTTGAGACAATGTCAATAACATATTAAGACTTTTTAGTCAAATGGTAAACAGTCATTGTTTCTAGTATTCTAGATGAAGATATTGTTTGAAAATGTCAACACTGAAATGAAATTCATATTGCTTGAGTGCTTAACATGTAAATTGACAATAATTGACTGGCTTTATCTTACATATCATCATGCTGTACTTAAGTTTTGAATCTACTGGACCCAAACATTGATCTTGTCATTATTTTCAGTAGATTGTACTGTTATTATATATCCTGTCACCCACTCAGCTTAAAAGACCATTCAGATTTTTAAAGACGTAGGCTTCGAAATAGTGTCGGGGTGGTTGGGAAGCCTAGCAGTTAAATCGTTCACTTGTCATGCCAAAGACCCGGGTTCGATTCCCCAAATGGTTTATGTGTGTGAATCCCATTTCTGGTGTCCCCTGCCGTGATATTGATGGAATATTGCTAAGAGCGGTGTAAAACTTAACTCACTCACTCGAAATATGTCATGTGTGCAGACCATATAATGTTTTTTTTACAGTAATGATCAAATAATTTTAATTCAGATAAATAAATATTTTAATGATGATACTAAAGTTCTAGTGTCATCTTCAAGTTATTTTGTGAACAAATTAAGTTTTGTGTGTTGCCTTCTGTTTGAGAAATGCTTCGCGTCCAATCTCATTGTTCGCACAAGCTAACAAGCCAGTGTGTTCAATTGATTTAAAGACCTGTTATTGATTAGTGGCAGGCTCTCTTGAAATGAGTTGATGAAATTTTAATTACATTCATAGCATAAACTAATTGACTTTAATTAAAAGGAATATGGATGTCGGTGAAATTTTGTTAATTCTTGTAACACTGTCATCTTTGATAATAGTAGTGATATAATTCATGATTGAAATGCTCATTAATGGGGTTAAATATTGAATGTTCATAGTCGCTGAAGCTTGTTACACAGTATGACAGCAGTTCACTTATTGTCAAGGAACAAAATGGTTAACAATAAAAAATATCCTTGAAACCATTTTTCATGTTTAGGGAATATTTCATCTATACTGCTCCACTTTTGCAAGGGATATTTTTTACATCTTTCCATAATGTCCTAAAATGATTCTTAGATATGTATAGTGTATATATTTACATCAAATGACATATGTAACTATCCCTATTAAAGGTTGAGTACCATGTATTGGTTTGCTTTGGTTAAGTATAACATATGTAAGTGAACAATTTCAGAAAAAATTTACAGATGTTGATTTACAAAAACTGAGTTGCATTTGAAAAACAGTTGCAGAAGGTCAAAGGGAACATCTTGACTACAGCCTATGATAGGACATAAAATATTTGTGAATTTTAAGACTTTTATTCTGTTCAGGAAGGAAAGGGTCCTGACAAACAGTTATAATCTTGAAAATACAAGTACAGAGTTCAAGACAAGACCAGTGTTTCTTCATGCATACAGTTACTATTGTTAAGCAAGGGCAAGTGATTCGACAGATGTCCAGTGAGAAATAGGACGGTCACAGAAGAAAGGCTAAACTCCCAGAAAGCGGATAAGTACCTACTGTGGCTGTTGCAGATGTGGTTTAGACTGCCTTGTGAGGACAATTGTTATCACTGAGAAAGGGACACCCGCCTGAAGCTGTTTTGTTTAAACTCGTTGGGGTCGTGACCTCACCATTCGCAACTCCCAATTTACTCTGGTCTCCTTTTGGAATCAAAACGTATGTTTATCATGGAGGTTAAATCCAGTTTCACTGCTGTAAGTCAGTCCTTGTGTAGTGTCGTGATCAAGGCTTTGTCTTCTCTATTAGTGATGATATAAAATTAGGGATGTTAAAAGTATTCAAACTATCTAGGAGGGAGGGTGTACTGAGTCTGGTCTGAGTAAGACTTTGAATGTTTCTTGGCTTCGTACTTGTTTTTCTAATTCAAGCAAAGGGGCTAGGTCCTGTGTGTTGTTAATTATTGATTGTTTTGCATATTTTAGTTAACTTTGCGGTGTTTTGAGCTTTATCATGTTTGGTTAGCTGAAGCTTTCTTTGTGATGAGTGCATTCTTGATTTTGAAATACGTTATCGAAGTATACATTCGGAATCAAGGTGATTTTATTTTAGGATTTGAGGTTTGGAAAAGCTTGAAGTTTTCTTTTTAAAGATACTACATATTTGATTGTTAAATAAACAGCTGTCATTCAGCCATCTGCATGTTTCTGTATACCTAACCAAAATGAAATCATGTGACAATGCGCAGTTGTTCAGGTCATGTGATACTTGACGATGTAATAGCGTGAGGGCCCGATTGTAGTTGTGAGTGACTGAGTTTTGTTTGTTGCCACTTATATCATTATTCCAGCAATATGATGGCAGGGGACACCAGAAATAGGCTCTACACATTGTACCAATGTGGGGAATCAAACCCAGATCTTCGCATGTAGACAAGCGAATGCTTTAACCACTAGGCTACGCCACCGCCCCCTGCAGTTACAGCAGTAGATGGGGTATGACAAATTCTGACTTTCAGCTGGCAAATATTCCGTTATATTTTTTATGATTTACAGGGAGTGGCAAAATTAGGCACACATTAATCAAACCCTCTGTCCCCTTTGGCAATGTTTGTATCCCGGACAAATCAGATCGATATTCATTCACCACGTTAGTCTACTGCAAGCTTCTGAGAAGATTTGCCCAAATATGTATTACATTTAGTTTCAGTAGATTCTGATATCAACGCATGAGCATTCTTAGCTTATTGGGGCAGTAGCTAGCCGAGCGGGTAAAGTGTTCGCTCTTCATGCTGATCACAGGGTTTGATTCCTGCCAGGGGTATGTGTGCAGCTAATATCTTGTGTCACCATCTGTGATATTGATGAAATATTGCTAACAGCAGTGTAAAACCATACTGCCTCACTCTTACTTTACCTTAGAAAACTGAAATGTAATCATACAACATCCAGGCTTTAGACATGTTAAAAGTCGCAGACTGCCATATGTATGCATATTAATAACACTATACATGTATATTTGTTTACTTAATGCAGAGAGCAACCCTCCATATGACATCGAAACTAGTGGAAATTTTTCCTGGTTTATAATTTATTAGCTTTGTTCAGCAAGTCTCAGTCAGTTGATATGAGTAATTTTTTGGATGTAACCCTTTATCTGCTGATGTTTTACAGTAGTTATCTCTACCTACGTTGAATTAACCCTTGCTGTATATGAAGTCAGGTTACACCATAGTAATTATCTTTACCTGGGTTATAATTATAATAATAATTAGTGAATTTATAAAGCGCTAAAATACTCCAGGAAATAAGTGTCTGCTCTAAGCGCTAGTGTTGGATTAACCCTTGCTGTATATGATGTCAGGTTACACCATAGCATGTCAAATGTTCACGCTCACATAATGTTAATGTAAATGAAGAAGATACAGGTGTCTTGATATCTAGACCAACAAAGTTCTTTTTGCATTGTTGAGTTAGGATGGGCCCTGAAATCTATAATTATGGGTTTGAATCCCATATATGTCCTAATTGTAGGTTTGTCAGCACCATCATGTACTTGTCGGATGTTCCAAGTGGTAAATGTCCAAGACCTGTTACTTGGGTGGTGGGGTAGCCAAGTGGTTAAAGCGTTTGCTCGTCACGCNGAAGACCCGGGTTCGATTCCCCAAATGGGTACAATGTGTGATGCCCATTTGTGTCTCCACCGTGGTATTGCTGGAATATTGCTAAAAGCTGTGTAAATCTAAACTCACTCACTCACTTGAGCTTTCCTCCCACGTGAAGCTGACCAACTGATTCAGCTGTAATGCTGTTCAAAATGGCAAGAACCCGTGAGAAGTCAGTGGATGCAATTAAAAAGTTATATTTCTTGACTGCAGCTGAGGTAGGACATGGAGCAGAAGGTTGATGTTGAGGTTTATCGTGCCATGTTTTCTGTCCAGATTGGTTAGGTGGGGATTAAAGTTGTCGCAAATGAGCTGTTCTGAGTTGCTTCCCTTTGGCTGGCCAGAAGCCAGTGATCATAGGTTGTAGTTCCTGATTCAAGGAATGTCAACACTGTAGTCACTTGCTATGTTCATGCTGAAGTTGTTGGACGGAGGTTGGTTTGTTGTTTAACACCACACTCAGCAATATTCCAGCTATATGGCGGCGATCTGTAAATAATCAAGTCTGGACCAGACAATCCAGTGATCAACAGCATGAGGATCGTTCTACGCAATTAGGATATGATAACATCTGTCAGGGAGCCCGACCACCTGATACCGTGAGTCACCTATTACTACAAGCATGGAACACTGTAGATCAATTCTAAACCATATCTGCACGGTTCTTGCACGAAGGTAGTTTGTATGATATGAAGCTACTTTATTTAATAAATGTAGTCAGCATTCTATGCTTGTTGGTGAACTTATAGACAGAGTGGTGAGGCAGGGTGATTTGGCTTATGGAGTGAGTGCTCATCTGACTTATTGATATATATTATGACAATGGAAGAATGATCGGGATTCACTGTGGTGTACGGTTCTTTAGTAGAAAGTTATCATTTAATAACTTAAGATTCTGGAATACCATTTTGTTAATTCTGTTAATGACATTTAGTTTCCTTGTAATATTTTTTTAATAGTGGTTATTCATTAAGGAAACATTTGATTTGATCAATTATGATTGAGAATGTGCTGTTTGTATTTTCAAGTTTTTTAAAATGACTTTTGTAACATACCTATGTTACAGTCTGCCAATGAAACTTTTTTAATGTTTAGTTTTTAAAAAGATCAACAGCTGGTTTGATGTATTATGCATAAGGATGCACTGGTTTCCACGTTTGTTAAAGGTCTAATGAAACGGATCCTAACAACAGGTTGTCCAGGACCCCTCGTGTTCATCTTTGACAAGAGCTGGGTTGAAACAAGCGTCACTGAGTGAACTAGATGTCATATTAGGTGGTTATTTGTGGACTGCTTCTATATTCGGTGGTATAAAGTGGTGATGATTCACTGCAGGCAGTGTCATCTGGTGGCAGCCTTTTGTGTGGTGCTATAATCACAGCAAATACAGCTGTGATGGTGTATCGTAGTGATGAGTTCCATCCAGCTCACATCTTTAAATATGGCAATAATTTGTATCAGTGATGAAGTGTGGTTGGGGTGACACTAGCGAGTTCCAACCAATGTCGGGGCGGTGGGGTAGCCCAATGTTTAAAGCGTCAGCTCCTCACACTGAAGACCCGGGTTTGATACCCCACATGGTACAATATGTTAAGCCCATTTCTGGTGTCTCCTGCCATGATATTGCTGAAATATTGCTAAAAGTGGCGTAAAACCAATTCAAACTCACTCACTCACTAGACTAAAGCTTTTTCTCTGAATATATGTAAAGTTCGATTGTAACAAATAAACCCAATTTAACTGAAAAGGAGCCCCAGGGAGACCAGAGATTCAGAACCTGGAGAAATCTAGACTTGCTTCATTTAGGGCTTTAGCATTGCAGGGAGGGCTAGACTGTAGGGAAAATAATACGGTTCAGGGACTGCGAGACAGACTATGGTGACACCCATCCTGCTCACATCTTTAAATATGGCAATAATTTGTATCAGTGGTGTAATTGTTGAATGTCTATGAGTTAATTTGATCAGTTTAGTCGTTAAGTTGGGGAAGTGTTTTGAACATGAAACCACAGCATTGATGCATGCTAAGGCTCAAGTTACATTTCTGAACATGTTTTTATTGACAGTGGGTATTTATGGTTTTCTCTTGACATTCAGTATGTTGCAGACTTTTATGGAGTATTATGGGTATTTTTTAACCAACAGTGAATTTTTCAGTAATTTTTGTTTCGAATGATGTTTCACGTGATAATTTGTCCATTATTCACTGTGGTAGAGTTCATGTAGACGTAATGCCTGCAGACCTCTAAATAATATAGGGATGCAAACAAAAACGCTTCTTTAAGTACTCATACACTATGTGTAAGCAAGTAACGTTTAATTTGGTAATGGTAATTTATTTTGCATATTTTATCAAGGAAGAGCATTTTATATGGAATTCCATGGATTTAGTTACGTCAAAGGTCATTTTTGTGACATATGCAATAACAGCATGTGCATAAAACATATAGTCATCCAGACCCACAGCTAACTTTCAGTATTTTGTAAAAAAGACATTCTCGTCTGTGTTTTAAGCAAATACACAGCTTATCTGTGTGTCAGGCATGCTTTCTGTTTAAATTTCATTCAGAAATAGGGAAGGACAAACACATGATATTTCCCCAACGACATGTTCTGAAATAATGTACATTCATCATTTTGAGCCCAGATAAATGTCTAAGTGTGCTCTTTTAGTGTAAAAATGACATAAAACATTCATATTTAGAATTTGTATCTTAAAATACAGAAACCAAATGTAGGTATGTTTTTGATAATGTTATTGAAACAGAAAGCGCTGAAAATCAAGTTCACATGCTATAGCATCATGTGTGTGAGTTAGGTTATTAACAGATCTAATCAGGTACAGCTCGGTACAAGGATTGGCTCATGAAAGAAATCTGTGGTTTTTAATTTTGGAAATTCTTTATTGAACCATACATAATTAAGGGGTTTTAGATGATATTACAAGTATGTTAATTGAATAAAAAAGACACTTTAGCATTAAGTTAATAGGCAAACGAAGATCCATGAACAGACATTTGAATGGGTTTCTCTTGGTGAAATAGTTTGTGCTTTCAACAAAGACAGTGCAACTTACTGTGTGTAATATCTTTGGATGTAAGATTTGTTTGAAAGTAGAGTTGTACAAAAACCTTGATACATCTCTAACATCAGGGAAACCAGCCTGCAGGATGTTAAAATAAATGTTGAAGAAATCTTTGCAGTTCTGTGCCCTTGGTAAGAGAAATAGGCTTAGCTTGTGGCCGTCACTGATCCTTTTCCTTGTCCGACATGATTTCATGTAGAGCAACTCGACTTTGCCTTCAAATTGACTGCAGAGTTGTGGTGAAGTTCATGCTAAGTACAGATCTGAAAATGTGATTATGGCCCTGAGGAGCTTCTGTCTTGTGTTCAAGGTAGGCACATGGCCGTCTCGCTTTGGCGCTTGTTCAAACTTACTCATCAGCTTTGCACTTGGAAAAATTAAAAATGCATTTTTATTTCTTTTGTCGACTTCCTTGATGCACTGTTTCAGTTTTGAGTGAGAATTGTTGGTAACAGCAATGCAGGTACAATTGTAATTTGTACAAATTGGTTCTGGATCTACTCTGTGCATGGAATGATAGTTCTGCTCACATATTTATCTTATTTGTTCGACGTTTTTTTCATATCGCCATAGTGATATATGTTTCAATAGACTCAACAACATGTGAAAATAAGTCCGAGGTCCTTTGATGTTTCGATTGATTCGTGTGGCTTTATTGTTTGCGTTGTTTTTGGAAACAAGTGCTTCAATAGAAAATTCAATATTTGCAGTAAAATTATTTCATATCGCTAAGGTTTATTATTAATGTATATGACATATGTTTATCAGTATCAGACGTTCAATGGTATCCTCTTGTCCTTGAGATTCACTGTCGGGAATTATCCACGACTCTAAACTTAGTGCACTTGTCAGGCAAATTTTGAAATAATCATTAGTCTGTTGAAAGTTTGGATATTAGTAAAGATCTTTTTTCCATATATTTTGCATTTTTATTATATTGCATTGAATTGTGAATTTGAGTGAACCACATTATTTTCCCTACTGCCTAGCCCTCCCTGCAATGCTAAAGCCTGAAATTAAGCAAGTCTAGATTTCCACCCGGTCCCGAATCTCCCAACTCACTGGGGCTCCTTTTCAGGGTTTATTTGTTACTATCAAAATTATATATATTCAGGGACTAAGCGTTCGTCTATGATATTTGCTGCAGACATAGGACTGAATATCAGCATCTAAGCACTCTTCCACTGCTGCTGATATTTGAACATAGGTAACCTTAAATACTTACTTATGAACATTATGGTAATACCAGGGACCCTTGGCTCTTATTTCAGATTTTGAACACCAGTAGACATGTGGGAGACATTTCTTTATTCATGCATCAGTGACTGAAATGGCGTCTGATATTTTTACTTGCACCATATGTTCCTGTGCTTTTTTAGGTGAATAGTTGACTTGCCCTTGCATGTATTTTTGATGGGTGCCATCAGTGGGGGCATCGTAGATCACCTGATTTCATCACTATTTGATAGAGATTCATAAATGTGTAGTTATGAATTGTCTGGATTGTGTAATAGACTCTGTTTTAGGAGATATTTCTTACGATTGAAGGTGTTTTGCTATTATGTATAAATAATGACAGGTGTAGTAAGTGGTTAAGGCTTTCATGTATCTTTTTTCGAAGGCCTGTATTTGATGTTGGTACAATATGTGAAAGCAGTTTCTGGTTTTCCCTGCAGTGATACTGTTGGAATCTTGCTGAAAGTGGCGTAAGACAAACCTCATTATCTTCCATCAGTATCTTGACCCGTGGTGAGATGGTTGTTGGAGCATAGGGTAGCCAAGTGGTTAAAGCATAGCTAATCACTCTGAATCCCAGGGTTCATTTTCCTATTTCAGGGGCTAACAGAAATGTGTTAAGTAAATATCTGAGAGTCCCAGCAATGACATTGCTCAAAGTGTCACCCACTGTAATAATTGTCATGACCAATGTTTGATGGAGCGTGCGAGTGTTGATATGGAACCAGTTGTACAGAACATATAACCTAGCATTGGCTTCTTATGCCAAAGGTCTGAGTTCAATAGTACAACATGTCAATCCCTTGTCTTGTGTCCTAAGAAATGATTTTTCCAAAATATTTCTAAAAGGGAGGGTGGGGGGTTCAAATGTTACGGATTGAGTCATTGATAGAGCAAGGGCCGGCCCTGAGAGCGTGGATATGCAACCAGTTGTACAGTCAGTGTCGGCAAGGTGTGTGCAGGACAGTGCCTGGGTGTGTTCCCCGCTATCATGTGATGCAGCTCAGAATGGCTGAGTAAGAAGAGAGAGAGAGGAGTGTTTGTGTAAAACTCATTTCTCGCCAGTTAAACTAGACCATGTCTTTCTGTGTGCCAGACACTCACAACATGATTATCATGTAGCCGTACATTCGTATCACAAAAAAACACATTTCGAATCCGCTCTGAAATAATCGTGGACTAGGCACTCGGGGAAGCATTCTTGGAGCATCAGTGGCAAATATGGTGCATCTGTTTGCAAGTCTTTCTAGCACTGAGGCACTTAACTGCCAGTTAGTCAGATGTATCACTCTTATTGAATCAATGTGCCTGTCCAGGGGCCACTGCTTAAAATAATCTTGGCTGAGCGTACTTAAAATAATGTGATGTTGAGGCTACAGTTAGGCATCATCTCGCTCCCTCTGCAATGAAGGCACTGGAATTTGTACTCTGGGACTCTTAACATTCTCGTCATGGGAGTTTTAGCGTTAAAATGCTGTAGATGTTTAAGCTGTGCTGTGCTGAATTTTAAAAGAGAAATGGTTTCTGTAAATAGTTGTATTTAAAAAACAACAACCATGAACAATTCATTTTGATTCAATGATCCAGTTGCAGTAATATATTTGGCAATTTTATAATTGTAATCGTCTTTCTTCATGGGCAGTTTATTTATTAGCATGATTAGAAATATTTTGATGTGTGGTAAGTTTTTAATTGTGAATTTACCATGTAAACAAATAGTTGACAATTGTTTTCAACTTATATTTTAACATCTCTTGGCTGCATATATGCAAGATGTAACTTCTTTGAGTGGCATTTTTAGAAGTTGAGACGTACAATATGGAACACGTTTTTATGGACTCAAGAAATAAAGAAGTTGTTATCCATAAAAACGTGTTCCATATTGCAAGATGTAACTGTGACTATGATTGCTCTGGTGAAGTGTTGATAATTCATTAGATTACACAGAGTTTCTCTTATGTATTAATTATTCATGTAATTTCTTCATCTTATTGTATTGGATGCACATGCTGCATGTGTTTGGGCCACATGTTGCTAGTCTTAAGACTTAAGAAGGGGCAGTGGGGTAGCCTAGTGGTTAAAGCGTTCTCTCGTCACGCCAAAGACCCGGGTTTGAGTCCCCACATGGGTACAATGTGTGAAGCCCATTTCTGGTGTCCCCTGCTGTGATATTGGTGGAAAACTGCTATGGCGTAAAACCAAACTCACTCACTCAATAAAAATGAAGAATATAACCAAAGATTTCCTAAACCCAGTGAGGATTAGTCCTACAGGATTTCCATATGGATATAAGATTGGTACTGCTGTCAAACAGTGATCATTATCAGGGTCCAAGTATACATGGGTTTTTCTGTGTATTTTTCCTTTTGCATATAGGATTTAATTCAGTGGTTCTGTGCATTTAAAAATCTGTGTCACAGCCAGAGCAGGATAGTGATATGTTTATGGTAACAGCTTCACACAAATGTCTGAGAATTGTTTTATGTTGAGTAGATGTGTAAAATTCGGAGAGACGTATACTCAACCTGTGCCATACAAAAAAGGTCTGTGAGCCTGAACTTTGCTCTTAGCATCCTTTTTTGTATGTTATGGTGTTACCATATGGTCTACAAAGTATTTGTAGGGATGTCACGATACATAAGTTTCATGAATCGATATGTATCACGATACCCACGTCACGATTCAATACGTATCACGATACCTATTTTTGTGGCATTATTACGTAAATTTAGTTACATTTTTAACATTAATATTTCATATTTTATAATTGTCCATTAAACGATCAACATTTCTTATTCTCTGTGATTAAAAAGTTCTAATTTCCCATTTTTGTGCATGAAAAATAATCATTTATAACTATCACAACATAAAAAAACATGATACAATTTCAAAATGTAAACGATACATAAACATATTTAAAGTGATACTTTCAAAACTAAATATCGATACAGTTTTGAATGTATCAATAATTGTATTGATGTATCGTGGCATTCCTAAGTATTAGGTCACTGGTGCTGACTGTACCTGGCTCTAAATTTTGCTAGACTAAATTAACAGTTAAATTTAGTTAAACTTTGTTGTCCTAATATGTCCTAATGTTCTAAAATCAAACCAAGTTCTGCTGATATGGCAGTAAGGTTAATAAAAATGAATAAGACAATTGTTATTGTGCATTCTTGGAAATACCTCTTTATGTTTCAAAATAAGTCCTAAGTAATGTCTGACTTTATGTCCCACTGAAGCATAGTCTTGTTGTTAATAGTCTAATTTGATCGTATAACAGTCTTGTAATTCATTTGACTGTTAAGCAATCTTTATTGATGGTATTAATATAAATTATTATTATAATAGTCTTCTATCTAGTTGGATACTAAAACTCGCAGTCCTATATCTTTTGATAGTAAGAGACAATCCTCTATTTAGAACTATAGTAAAACACATACTTTCTTATTTCCTTTGATAGTAAAACTCACAGTCCTGTTTATTTTCAGAGAAAGAGACAGTCCTCTATTTGGAGCGATAGTAACACATATAGTCCGGTATTTATTTTGATTGTAAAAAACACAGTGGTATTTATCCTGACAGTAAAACAATGTATAATTACCACACCAAATCTCACAGGACGTTTGCTGGACAATCCTGTTTTAAGTCATGCACTAATCCCACCTTGTGATCAACACCACCACGTCTGCTGTGGAGGTGGCGAGGTATGTATCAGGTAAATGTGGCTGTTTGACTACAGGAGTACATGTTGCTGTGTGGAGAGATTCACCCAGGCCATTATGACTCAGGCTGCAGTATATGAACTCTGTCTAACATCGCTTGTCCTGTAGCCAACAAACATTCGTCTGTCTCGATTTTTCTGCCACAAGCTCTCTGTTGGCTGATAGCAGTATTATAAACTGTGCCTGACCTCAATCCTATGACTTGGGCTTCATCCATTGCAAGCTGTACATGCCCAGCTAGCACAGCGACTCCACAAATGAATTATCTTTGGGTTTCCTCTTGGAAGGTGGAAGTGTGGCTGAAATGTTCAAGATTGATTGAGTCGGTTATTACTGGTATTTGTAATTTATGAGATCTTTGCTGGTTACTTGATGCAAGAATCTCAGGAATCAGTTTTGGGGCTTGGGGGTTTTAATTTCTTTTGTCCATACTTGCATCAAGTTGCGACATATCCAATTTAACGTTTCAAATTTTGTGTGCATTTTGCTTCTGGGGTAGGAATACTTGTGTTTTGATAGAATGTCTGATTGTCAGGTATTGCACTTTTGGTATTCATCAAATAAATATTTAAAAGAAATATGATTTTATATGCTCTGTGTGTTTGTAAGTGATGATGTAAAGGGACTGATGTCATGATTCAACGTGGAGGGATGTGTTTATGTGAGTGTAGGAGTTCAGTTGGGAATTGTATGTTTGTCAACACTGGCTGACAGTCATATTTGCATTTGCATCAGTGTAAATTTGTAGACAAACATTATGACAAACAAAAGTGATCCTTGAAATAATTGCACCTTGAACTAAAAATTTGATGGACCATGGAGATAATTGTGAGGTTAATTCTGATCTGGACAGTGGCAGTGCTTTGCAGTTAGTAATACAACTTTCACTTCTGCTAAGTCAGTGTTCCTGTAAATAATTGTACATAGTTTGATTTTTTTTTAATCATAATGTGTTAGTTAGTCAGTGAGTTTGGTTTTACGCCGCTTTTAGCAATATTCTAGCAATATCAAGGCGGGGGACCCCAGAAATAGGCTTCACACATTGCACCCATGTGGGGAATCGAACCCGGGTCATCGCGTGATGAGCGAACTCTTTAACCACTAGACTACTCCACCGCTCCTACTTATTACGAAATTTGTGCAAATATTATATATTCGGTTGTATAAAGAAGGACTATTTTTTTTCTATGAGACTCATTAGACTATATCTCATTTTGGAAATCAGGGCTGTGAATTACAAACTCCATTGTGTTGAAGTTGAAGGGATCTATGTAAATATTTTGAGATACTGCAGGTTTGATACAACCACTTATTAAGCACATACTGTGAGTGTGTGAGTGAGTGTACTTTGAGAAACTGTAAGTTTGACACAACAGTGTTTGAATGCTGCTGGATGTGAACTATGGTATCTGTCCCTGTATTCTAGTTTTAAGTGTGTTAATATCAAGGAAATTAGCCAGAACAGTGTAAAATAGTCTTCATTGACAGTTCACCCTCATAAAACAGTTCGTATGCCTCAGGGACCAATATATACTGAACAAAAATACTTACAGACCCTGAGTGGTTTTTTGGATGTTGTTATAAAAATATGTCACCAGTATACACGTTGTATGAATAATAGCAATGGTCAAAACTGACACAAGATCAATTTCTGTTGTGGTTGTATACCATTGCTGTTTTCAGGTTTCAAATTAGGTTATTATGTGTGATGACATGAGTAATACCGTTCTGATTTATGGTCAGGATATTTTTGCTTTATTCATATCTCATTTCCATCACCACATAAATGTCACTTTGACATGGATATGAAAGTCTTTTTCTTTGTAGACTGAGGTCTAATTTATTTCCAGAAATAAACATAAAATGTCTTTGTCATGGTCAAGGGTGCTTAGGGAGAAACAATGCTGTTTTCGATGACCTTGAACTGAAAACTCTATCTCTTTGTCACTCCAGCATATATTGTGCACAGAAATGTTAAGGATCATCTAATACTTTCATATCACTGTAGTTAGGGGCGGTGGGGTAGTCTAGTGGTTAAAGCATTGGCTCGTCATGCCGAAGACCTGGGTTCGAATCCCCACATGGGTACTACGTGTGAAGCCAGTTTCTGGTGTCCCCRGCCGTGATGTTGCTGGAATATTGCTAAAAGCGGTGTAAAGCCAAACTCAGTAAGTCACTGTAGTTAAGCGGGTGGTAGGTAAGCCTAGTGGTTGTAGCGTTTGCTCTTGACACACAGGATCTGTGTTTGATTCCCCATATGGTTGACAGGTGTGAATCCTGCCTTGATATTTCTGGAATGTTGTCAAAACTTGTGTTATACCTTTATCACCCTTCATTGCTATAGTTGAACCATCATATACTGTTAAAAAGAAGTTAGGGAAACCGATTCTGTCATGTTACTTTGGTACATCTGTGACTGATTCTAGTAATGGGAATGAATTGGTGTCCTTATCTTCTTTTGAGTGGTATCGTTGTTTTCTAATAGGTTCCCTAACTCATCAGATCCTGTCTGTTTCCTTGTGTTAAGCTGTTGAAGAGATAATATGTGTATTGTCGTATCAGTGTTTGTGTTACATGCGTTTTAATCGAAGTATTGAATGTGAACAAGGGAGTGTTTGAGTGGGAGGTGAATTACTGGACCATTGATTGTTCGACTTTGTTAACAGTCCAAATTGTTCAGTTAAACAACTGCGCTAACTGTTGTCAAGTTGGTGTTGTATGTCAAATAATTTTCCTTTTGTCAGCAATGAGCCAGTGCATGGCCACAATCGTTTGATGATTCAACACTTCCTTGTTTTTCAAGCATTGTTGCCCATCCTACGAAATATCTTCTCAGCTTAGATACATTTTGAAACTCTCGGGTCATAGGTTGTCTTTGTTGCGTTAGACCGCCAGGGCTGTCGCGATTTATCAATCAATACATTAATGCATTCATTATAAAATGAGATTGTACTTTGTGTGATACATACATGTTTAAAGTGATAGTTTAATCCTGTATCGTTTCCCAGATGGAGTGAGAGTATGGTTTTACGCCACTTTTAGCAATATTCCAGCAACATCACGGCAGGGGACATCAGAAATGAGCTTCACACATTGTACCCATGTGGGGAATCGAACTGGGGTCTTCAGCGTGA
>VKKT01004034.1:121348-133325 GCA_008038995.1 Haliotis laevigata | reverse complement strand
TCTTCTTGTTAACAGTGCTTTAAAAGGAAGGAATTGGAAGGTGGAATTGTGCTTCCAGTATTACTTGTATAAACCTGTCCCGATTTCAGGTTAAACCCATACTTATGCTGGTTGACACAGAGGATTTAATGGTCAAATATTTGTTATGGTACTTTGATAATGTAGATCAGTGCTCATATTAGGAGTATCATGTATATTTCTGTTCAAAATTAAGTTAGATTCCTTCATGCAGCAGATTGTTCTATAAATTAGTTGCTTGTTTCATTATAAATTTGCAATAAAAAACTTTGAAAAGCTGTGCCAAAGTGAGGCCAGATACTGTCATTAAACACAATCAGTGCAACAAATGGATTAGGTCAAGACATGGTTGAATATATATTGCGAGGAAAGGTTTTTACCCTTTCTGAGGTAAATGGTAACT
The DNA here is from genome assembly GCA_008038995.1 of Haliotis laevigata. Taxonomy (NCBI): domain Eukaryota; kingdom Metazoa; phylum Mollusca; class Gastropoda; order Lepetellida; family Haliotidae; genus Haliotis; species Haliotis laevigata. The sequence continues at coordinate 132,904 of VKKT01004034.1, read as the reverse complement.
TGACTTAGGATAACTCAAGCTTGTTTAGGTTAATTCAAGATTGTTAGTTTGAGAACCTGTGACGATACAGGTTAGAATTGATCTTCACTAACCCATGCTTGTCGTAAGAGGCGACTAACGGGATCGGGTGGTTAGACTCGCTGGCTTGGTTGACACATGCCATCGGTTCCCAACTGTGTAGATCGGTGCTCATGCTGTTGATCACTGGATTGTCTGGTCCAGACTGGATTATTTACAGACCGCTTCCATGTAGCTGGAATGTTGCTGAGTAAACTCTCAGACTAAACTCTCACTCACTCGAGAACCCACCTAAAAGAGAATCAACCTTTTGCAGTAAATGAAAAGTGGCCAATAATAAGACTTTGTTCATTGTTTTAATCCCAATATATATCCTACATCTCCATAAGAAGATTCTCTCTGGTTATACAGCCTGTATATATAGCCCGACCATATTTGTATTTCAGAGACTCTGCATCAGAAATGAGTTATGAGGAACCAGTAAGTGAGGTTGATTCCGAGGCGTCAGACTGGCAGCCACGCACAGGCCGTTTTGGTGTCAGGCAAACCAGAGTACGTGTGTCACGTGGAATCAGGAGGAAGTGGTCACGCTTTGATGATGATTTTGGTAAGAAGTTACTATGTTTGTTTGGGACACCAAATCAATGATCACAGGTAGGGATAACTTTTTCAGAATACAAGTGATAGTTTGTCATTGAGAAGGAAAGTTATTTTCAGTGTTTACTCCAGTTGTAAGAAGTGATCCCAAACAATTTGAGAATAGTATGGTCTGACTCATAATGGCAGTCACTGATCTGTCTAGCAGGTGTTCAATTATTTACAGGCTTCTTTCATGGAATGTTTATCACTCGGGTTGTGCAGAGTTATGTCCCTTCGGCATGATCTAAACCTATGATCATGGGTTCAAATCCTGGTTCACCCTGATTGTGTCTCATGATTTGTTAGCCCCATACTGATGCTGGTAGGTTTGACCAGTGAATGTCTAAAGACTGTGTCACTAGAGACTTTCCTCCTACGTCAATCTGAGATGCTGCGGGTTAACTATATACCATTCAAAGCAGCATTAAACAAACACACTTTTGATAATACAAAAACTGAAATTAATCAAAATATTTCATAGTAATAATCTTATGTAATTTAACTTTCAGTGGTTGATGATGACTACGATAGTGATGACAGTGCCAGTAACCGGAGGTCAACACGAGCCTCTTCAAAACGACGGGTCAACTATCAGGAATTCAATTCTGATGAATCGGAAGCGGTAGAATCTCCAAACTCAGAATCTGATGACGATGTATCTGACAGAGATTTGTGTTCAGATGATTCTGATAGGAAGTCTAGAAAACCTGTGCGTCGTGTGATCAGATCAGATGATAGCGACGAAGAAGAAGAAAAAGCAAAGAAAGAAAAAACACAGACAGTTGAGAAGAAGAAAATGAAGAAGAAGCGCCCAAAAATCAAAGACCGAAGTTCTGAATCAGAGAAAGATATTTCAGATAGTGGAAAGAGCCAAGAGAGTGAGGAGGAAGAAGAGGAGGAGACAGAGAATGAAAAGAGTGAGGAAGAGTCATCAGAGGAAGAGAAAAAGAAGTCACAGCGACGACCACAAAGAAAGGCGGCAAACGTTGATTTCAAAAGTTTCCTCGCATCAGAGTCTGAAAGTGATGCAGAAAAAGAAAAAACAGTTGTTGTGAATACTAAGCGAAAGGTTCGTGGAGGGAAGAATATGGAGAATATTCTGAAAGCAGGTAGAGAGGATAGCTGTGATTTCTCCTCTTACTCTAAACCAGATGGTGAGTCTGATGATAGAACTGATGATGGTGAAAGGACTAATGATGGGGAAAGTAGTGGTAGAAAGTCCGACCAGGAAAAGATCGACACAGTGTCGGAAGCCTCCAAAGATTCTCAAAGTGCACTGGAGGTGAATGGACATGACCACCCTGCTGGGGATGGTAAACCAAATAAAGATGTACCCCCGCCAGGATTCTCAAATGAAGGGGAAAAGTTTAGGTCTCATGGTAGTGAACCGTTTCCTCACCAGGGTCCCCGAAACTTTCAGTATCCGTATGGTGCTCATCAGAAACAGTATATGCATCCTCAGTATGGTCCAATGTCTCAAGGTCTTCCTCCCCACTCACAAATGAGTTCCCCACCCCATGGGTCCCCTCATCACCCGCAGGGGACGCCGCCCCACCCCCAGGGCACCCCTCCACACGGAACGTCCCCTCATCATCCTTCCAGTGCATCTCCCCACCATCCACCCTCTTTATCTCCACACCATGCTCCTATTGCTTCTCCTCATCAACCTCATGGCACCCCACCTCATCCTCATGGAATGCCTCAGCACAAGATGGGACCACCACCTGTTCCACAAGGTCAGCCATACCCCCAGGGGCCACCCCCTCCCCACCACATGGGACCCCCAGTTCCTGGCATGCCGTTTCGGCCACCTCACCCAGGGTACCAACAAGGCCCACCCCATCATGGTGGACCACCTCCCCACTCTCATCCACCTGGAGGACCACCTCCCCATTCCCATCCACCTGGAGGACCACCTTCCCACTCTCATCCACCGGGAGGACCACCTCCCCACTCTCACCCAGCAGGAGGACCACCTCCCCACTCCCACCCAGCAGGAGGACCACCTCCCCACCCTCATCCCACAGGGGGGCCACAGTCCCACCCTCATCCTGCAGGAGGACCATCACCCCACCCCCATCCTGGGGGAGGACCACCACGTCCACACCAGTCAGGGGGACCAATTCCATCTCATCCAGGGCCACCACACCCCAGAGGTATGCACCCTCATCCAGGACCACCAATTCCACATGGCCCACAAAAACATCACGGCCCACCTCACCCTCATGGTCCACCCCCAAGAGGTATTCCTACTTATGGTCCTTACCCCCATTATGGAGGCCCCCCTGGGTCCTTCCAACCAAATCAACCCCCTCCAGTGAGACAACACCTTCCACCCACCTCCCAGAGTAACGCCGGTCCACAGGTACCCCATCCACCACCTTCATCAACTTCGTCTAGTGGCAGTAGTGGTTTCATGATGGACAATCTGCTACGAGACAATCGCCAGTACCCTGAAGAGAGACAGTACCCAGAGGAACAGCCTGCTCGCTTTCCTGAGGAACGCCGATACGAAGAGGAACGTCATTTCTCAGAAGAGGAAGAACAACAGCAAGGAGGCGAGGAAGATGATCTTGAAGATGTGTCCGATATTGTGCACTACGTTATGAATGATGAATACTTCAAACAACATACATAGCCATATAAGAAAGGACATGCTAGATTCTAATGACTAGACTGTGGAGTGTTGGAACAAGTACAATCATTCTGTGAACTGGCTTTGTATCTGGTTCATATCCACTTATAACAGGAAGCCACTGTACTCAAGACTGTGTTGAGAAGTCAGTCAGCTTGAGTTGAATGTGTATTGAAGTTTAATTTGAGACTGTCAAGTATATCTGGTCATGTTTTCAGTAGTCATTTAACAGGGTATCGGTCAACTTAGAAAACATTGTCAGTGGTCCAAAATGCATTGCTTGGTGACATATGTTTTTGCTTGATTTAGTTACCAAAACCCAGATGTAGAATAATGAAACCGTCTTTCTGTTACACCCAAAGCAATTAGTAGATCTCATTGTGAATATAGTGATATACCTCAGCTTCGTCAAAGTAATGCACATGTACTACGGTATTCCTTCCTGTGTCATTACTGTCATTTTAACTTTCAGCCTGATATTCATGAAATTCCACCGGAACCGCTTAGTCCACGTTTTTGTCAAAGCACACTGACCCATGATTAAATATTCTTCTCAGATGTGAAATCTGTAACTATGGAAACAAGAAAACACTGCATACTCTTTTTCCTCAAAACTTAGTTATTTTACAGAATCCCGACTGTTATAATGAACACGCCTCGTGTTATATTGTTTATCTATTTATTGTTGTTTTAATGCAAAATATACATCAATGCTGTTGTTTATGCATCAGTTTGGTTTTGCAAATCCCATGGTATCCCGTGGTATGATGATTCTTCAACAGTATGCAGTTGCTGCAACCAATGTTTATGTTTTATTGATTTTTTAGAACAAACTGTTTGTTTTTAGCCTTAAAATCTCTACTGGTTCTAACGCCAACAGTGGTTTTGTACAATATGTGTGCTCGTTTTCAAACTGTTGGGGTTTATTTTGTTCTGAATAATATCATCATGCCAAAATAATTTTGAATCTACTTACGTGAAAATGCATGAAATTGTTTTGTTTCATTATGTAGTTTGGACCACAACTAGGCACATATCTGTGTTATCCATTGATGTATAGCTGAAACAGCAGGATCAATAATATACTGAGGGAAAAAATAAGGGAACACCACTTCATGGCAGTGTTTATTTATTCTCAGATTTCTTCCACAACGCTATTCAAAGCTGGTGATGAAAACTGGAAAATATTAGAGGAGCGCTTGAATTTTCCTGTGTTCCTTTATTTGTTTCTCTCAGTATATATAGCTATTGACTCACTGCAGTTTATTTCAATTGAAATGATTTTTACTTAAAGTCAAATTTTAGTGCACTTTTAAATTTACAGCATTTAGTGGGAGCACACATCACATCCGTGGACATTTCTAGTACAAGCTGTAAAACCTGTCAAGTTAGGGATGCCACAGCCTATCTTGTCCATGTGACATTGTCACTTATCTGACACACGTCCTTGCCAAAATTTACAAAATCTGTCCTCTGTAGGACAGCATTTCATTCAGGATACCCTTCAAAGCAACAGATTTTATCTTGCCAAGGCCTTTGACTTAAAGACCTGTTGTACCCAAAGAAAGAAATTTTGTACTTGTGCACTGAGTGAAAACAGAAGTGTTACAGTATTGGTCACCTGTCACCATGGGGAACACAAATGTGAGTTCATCTTGATACAGGCACTTCCAGTTGCAGGAATAAAACTGTCAGGAGGTTATGTCTTGACCCTTGAATGTATTGTAATAACTGAAAGCAGAACCTGTGTTGCAACACTAGTCATGAAGAGTTTCCATGCATTACGATATGGTCCTTCAAGGACTGACTGTTCCACGTGTTCAGTGTCTCCATGTGTCCAGTGTGTCACTGTTGCTTTAATCATGACGCTACACAACCATTATCTGTAATACTGGCATGTTTAGCAAGCCTGATGCTGGAGAAGGAGAATAGCAGAAGTTCACCTCCGTGTATTATTGCTGATGTGAATTGTGTTACTTCTACTTTATTAGAGATGGCAGTAGGTGATTACATGGCTGCAGAATGTTGGGGTCAGTTTACTATGACCGAACTAAATGTGCATCTTTGAGAGTGATGTAGATCCCTTCATGGCTACACCATTGGTCCTTATCCCCATGTTTGTATAGTGACCCATTAGTTGGATTTGACCCAGGCATATTCCAGTCATTCTGAAGGTATATGCTTGATTTGTGATTGAAATGACTAGGAAAAGGGAGACAATATTCAGGTAGTGAAAAGTAATAAGTTATGAATTTTACTGAAATGATCATGATGACAATTTAACACTGCAAGAGGCAAGATTTCAAAGGGCATTTTCATTTTGGCTTCCATGTATCATATTCTTGTTTATTATACATTGGAGTATTTTTGTCTTGAATGTGTACAAAGCGGCATAATATTACTGGAAACTATTTACAGTAACATAGAACCATGAAGTGTCATTTGTTTGACTGGGAACCTTTGTAAGTACAGATCTGTTTATTTGTCCACTGTGAAGAGGCCAGCAGCAATACATGTCAACCCTGTCCCACAAACCAATCTTAGCATTACGTCAGTCATGGCTTCTATACATTAACATGGCCTGATGGATGTCTAAGATGGTTTGTGTAATGGTGTGGTTGGGTAGGATGTTGACAGATTTGACTGCTGACCTCGCTCAGTGTGGATGTTCTTCATCTTCGTCCATATTATTTCATCCACTGCTGATTGTTAATGTCTTGTACAAGGCTTTATCCACACTGTATCATGTACGTATTTGACACTTCACAAGAATGCTTCAAGTCTGTGTTAAATTTTAGTACTTACAATTCCTGTAAATGTAACTAGACCATGAAACTTTTCATCAACCATTCATCCAGAATTCACTTTGAAGTTTGAATTCCTGTGGGGCTTTTTAAGACTGTGCAAGACGTGAGAAGAAATTGTATTTCAAGCAAATTATTAAGTGGGCACTTCTTTTGTATGCTTACAATGACTGGTATAATGATTTCCTTTGGCCCGGCAATGGTTACTGGCATTACTGTGACGAAATGGCTGAAGCTGGGCATTACATCGCAGCTGAGTGACTGTAGAGATATGTGTATAACCTGTCACTGTGGCTCATACACCTTTGATAATAAGTTGTTAAGTAAACTGGATGTTGCTAGTGTTAGAGGTGTAAGCATGTTTGCCACCAATTCCTGTTGAATACCTTGGAACACGTCAGTTCCCAAGCACTCCAGAGCCAGGTGACCAGTTGGATCCTGTGGTCAAACTTGGTGATTCAGTTGATTGGGTCATCATTACCAGTGGCCATAGATGTTGCTCAAAATAACAATCACAGGTTTGTATGGCCCACATTTAAGTACTCACAGGCTCTGATCACACTACAATATCTTGGGAACTGAATTCAAAATTAAGCGAACTTGGTAATGGAAATTCTTCTAACATGCAGAGTTGCCTCTCTCATTCATGCCATGATCTGCTGTTTGTGATTTGATTATGATCCTTGATATGCCAGCACCATACCAACACTAAAGTTGTAAATGTCTATGACTGGTGTCACTATGGGCTGCTTTCTTCCCAAATTACCATGGCATACTGTGAATCCCTGCAGTGGAACTGAAATACTGTGAAAGATCCATGAATCCCAGCTACTTACCTCCAGACTATCTCCCAGGATCCACTTGCGCAAAGTACTCTTAGCACTAAGGTAATAGTAACTGCCATACTTGAACGTAGGCTTATGATTGTCATAGAGCTAAGATCACTTTCTTCAAGTGATCCTGAGCTTTATAAATAGCAACACTTACATAGCATACCATTTTCTGACAAAAATGTTCTGAGCATTGATGGTACAGAAGGATTGTCATATTTAGGAGGGTCCAGAGAATAATTCCCATTTGGATTCTCTTGCCACCTTTATAGTCTTACTCAGAACTTGTGCTTTGATGGCTAGAGTAAACAAATAATTAAATAAATGCATATTTAATGTTATTGGACATGGACTTTGAGCTCTGATGTTCAGGCAATACTAAGTTTGATATTAACGCTGCTGAACATTTTTGGTCACATTAAATGGCAATATGATTACAAAGGTTGTGTCTGTTAACTGAAAATGCCATGCTCTGGTACACACCATGATTGCCACAGCTCTGTGATGTTGTATACATTTAACTGAATGAAAGCACAACAAAACTTCAGATGGTTTAGGACACGATGACCTAGTTTGCTTTCTTTGTATGTCAAGTTACCTGTCACCCACCTTGTACAGTGACTGGGTCACAATTATATTTGAAAATTATGTTTTACATGTTTTATGTGTGTTGTGTTTTGTTTGTAAGATAGCAAAGTTTATCAATAATTGAAACTTTGTAGAAAGGGTTTTAGCAATTTTACTGTGTGTGGTTTGTGTTGATGAGAAGAGAGACAAGTAATGAAGTTTAGTTTGAAATGTACTTTAACATATATTTGGCTGGAAGTGTTTTTCATTTCAATCTTCATTATGGTCGGAGGTCTCAAGTCTGTGACTTTGATAGACAATATTTTTATAAAATATTTGGCAGAATGTACTGATCGATGCAATACATCTGATTTTTTATGTGAAAGTTAATTTCTAAGGATCAAATCAAATCAGCTCTTTGTGTAGTAACAACACATGTTCATTGCTGCAGCTGTACATAGTTGTCTCCATTGTTGAACGTGGTCATGGTGAAGCAATGGTCTTAAGGGACAAAATTAGCTTTAAAAAATCACATTATCAAACCTAATATTCTCTGTATTTGATACTAGGTTAACAAACATGGTGGGCATCTACATCCAGAGTCACTTTGTCTGTCCTCACGCATTGCAGGAAAGTGATACACTGGTTGTAGTAATGTGTACAACGTTTGACATTGTTAATCATTTCTATGAAAGTCGGAAATTATGAGTTCAAATTACATGTTTATTGTGTAAAGGTTAATTTCAACTGTTAGTAGACACTGTCAGGTTAATGTGAAACATTAAGTATAGACTATTCCTTCTTATGCTGCCATATTTTCTCACCAGTAAATATATAAATGTTCTCCAGGATGATACTGATTGCATATCGATCAATTTGTTCATCAATCGAATTAAATGAAACTTTATGACATATTTTCAAATGAGAACTTTGTATCTAAAATTGATACTTTATCTTCCATGCCTGTTAAGTTTTGTGTTAAACAAACCCAGTGAAATAAATTTATACAAAATACATTGATCACATACCTCATATATTTTGTAAAATGCTGATGGTATTGCTCCAGTTGTTTAAAACATTTGAATTCCAGTTTTAGGTTTTCATACCACTGTACACTGTAACTATTGTGTCTTCATTGTTTATAACGTTGCGAATACTGAGTAGTTTTCTCATGTTCAGTTGAATGTGTTGAGCATTATTTTAGTTGTGGAGTGCAAACATTATTGTTTTCTTTTAGCTACCCAATACCTAATTTATTTTGTATTTACATGTAATAACTTGCTTCATACACACATATGTAATTACTACATATATCATATCACATCAACTGCAAGGCAGCAATTAGCAGGGCTCAGCCAATTTATTTGCCAACTCTGTACAAAACCAGGCTTTTAAATAATGCCATTTCATTTGACGCCTAGCTGGATAAATATGCGCTTTGATATTTATTCCTGTTCTGTGAGATGAATGATATGTAAATAGAACTGCCATCAAGTGTACATATTTGAGGTTTGGAGCCGCCATGATCATCATTATGTCAAGTGTTCACTATCATTTACATCATTTATACTTAATGTCATCAAAAGTAGAAAATAAACAATATGAATAAAATAGATTGAAAATATTCCCTGCTCTGTTTTGTATTGATTGTATCAACCAATGTAAGGAGAGCTTACTGTTGTCATAGCAGCATTATGTGTCAGTGCTCAGGACTGGACCAGTGAGCTCCAGCCTTGAAGAATATGGCCTTGACAAGTAACAATGGCTAATCTGCCACAGACCATGTGGTAATGCTGTGTGATTCATTGACTGTATGGGGTTTTTTTAATGTTGCTGATAGACATTATTTCGCAGAGGCTGCATGGGTTCAGGGTATAAAACGTGGACACAAGATAGGGCTGTTTTGAACAATATTATGAAGATGAGTAGTTCCATGAAATGTTCAGTTTTGTATTACATGCATCCATGCCGCATTGTATTAACTTTATGTGACAAAATCGTCTCAAATATGTATTGTAACAGAGTTCGTACAGTACCGTTCGTACCAGGTATTTAAAAACAATTAGGTGTTTGTAATTGCTGGTGTATGATGCACTATTAATTACAGGTTGATACTTCCATTAATTCCCAACTAATACACCGCAAATTGTATTCCCAGTGTGACAGCTGTGGTGACTGTGATATCTGGCTGGGGTGCTATCTTCCTATCACCTGGACTAAGACTCAAACATTCAACAGACAGACAGACAGTTTATTCAGTAATGTCAGAATTTGGAATGCCAGAACACTGATCGCGGATTAGAATTATGATTTCGCCCTGATTTTGTTACTGTGTTCGTCCACACCAAAGTGGTGACCTGTGAAGATTTGTCTTGTGATGACATCTGTTAGGATCCGGGTTAAAATTGGTCTTCATCAACCCATGCATGTAAGAGGCGACTAACGGGATCGGGTGGTCAGTCTCGCTGATTTTGTTGACACAGGTCATCGAATCCCAGTTGCGTAGATCGATGCTCTTGGTGTTAATCACTGGATTATCTGGTACATACTCGATTTTTTACAGACCGCGGCCATTGCTGAGTGTTAAACAACAAACCACACAACCAACCAAAGTGATAAGGGACCGTTCATAATTTATGGCTAGGGGGGTGATGATGATTTTTATGGAGAAGCATGTACAATGTGAATGACCCCCCTAAACTTTATGTACAAAAGAAGTGACCCCGCCCCTGCATGTCATGTAAAAAATCAACTTCTCTTCCCTCACCCAACCCCCCCAAAAAGCCATAAATTATGAACGGTCCCTAACCGTCTTAGACCTGCATCACATCGAACTTTCATTTCTCATTACACCGCTTTTAGCAGTATTCCAGCAATATCACGGCGGGGGACACCAGAAATCGGCTTCATACACGGTGCCCATCTGGGGAATCGAACCCGGGTCTTCGGCATGACGAGCAAACGCTTAACCACTAGGCTAGTCCACCGCCCCGATATAACAAGAATACTGTGAAAGGGGAGGCTAAAACAAATCACTCTCACTCACTCACAAGATTATGCTCTGTCCAAACCGATAGCTCGCTATATCGGTTAATGCAAACTTGTCGTAACTCGCATTTGCTGCATTTAAAAGGCCGTGGTCATGTTTTGCTTGAATATTGTATATATGTCCGTGGTATTCGTGGCTGAATATCATCTGACGAACGATTTGTTTGCGACGTTCTTCGCCGTCGATGTACATGGTCGTGCAATCAGTCTAGTCGCAGAGATGGGGAGACCGGGGGTAACACGGGGGTAACACGGGGTACAAGGGAGACTACACTGAACGTTTTCGCTCCAGCAATGTGTAGATGAGTAGAGTTACTTCCGTTTGTTTTCCTGCGGTACACAATCGGGCGTTTTTCAGCTAGTCGCATATGGAGAGATACAGTTGACGAAAAATCTTTTTTCACCAAACGTAATAAAACGTTCTTAATGCAGTAAATGTTGTTTGGTATGAGAATTACTTTTCAAGTGTAAAATTCAGGTGTTACGACATATTTTGAAGTTAAAATATTTGAGAAGCCGAATAGGGGTCAACATGTTACGTGGCATAAAATATGGCTACTACCATCGGGTGCAATTGTACACTGTGTTACAATTAATCAAAGTTGAAAATCTCCATTTTGAATATAGATTTATACTGTTTTTCACATAGAATTTGGGATAACCAAAATAAGACTTTCCTGTTTATAAAATTGACAATCAAATGATGACGAAGGTTTAATGTTAGTTCTTTACTAGTTTTATCAAAGTTGGAACATTTCCAATGTCACAGTTTTGCAATAATTATCCCTCGGGTGAAAGATTTTGGTGTTAGTCTTCTTGTCATAGTTTGGGCATACCAAAACAAGAATTGTACACCGATAGCATTTTAAAGGTCGTTGATGACAACGGTTTAATGTTAATCTATTTCCACCTCAGTTGATCAAGATGACATCTTACCACATTATATTTTGATTGTACATGTATTTGGAAAATAAACAGATTGTTACATTTGAACCTTCTTTGTTACAATTGCCCC